>QRDG01000050.1:2107070-2221146 GCA_012064385.1 Puccinellia tenuiflora | reverse complement strand
GAGAAATTCCCAAGTCAAAGACCATCTGGTTCAAAGAAAACGTTTTGAAAGCAGAAAAAGTTTTTCAGGTGTGGGAAAACACCTCTAAAATTAGGGACGAAATTTTGGGGTGTTACAAAGGAGGAAGCCGACGCGGCGAGTGCCAGGAGGGCCGCGTATTCATTCACCGCTGCCTCGACAGAGGTCTCACAAGGAGCAAGGCGCCACAGGCCCCGCGTGCCCCGGATGACAGAGGCCGAACGCGCCGGAATTACCCGCAACCTCGAGTCGTCATACATGACTGAAGATTCGGACGGGATACCCGTCCCCAAGACACCCGGAGCTGCCCTCATGGCAGTCGAAACATACCTGCGACTAACGCAGCCACCTGAGGGTGACGCCCGCGCTCTCCTCCACAAGCAACAGATCATGTCCATCAAGGCAGTCGAAGAAGCTCTGGCGAACAAGGCGCCAGCAGAAAGGGCGCAAGAAAATCGGGGTCACCGAGACCGTGAACCCGCAGCACTCGCAGTCCCAGCTCCAAGACAACCGCGACAGCCGCAGCCAGGCGAAGACCTCCGCAACGTCATCACGCAGAGGACGGTAGACCGCAACCGCACCCAGCGGACGGTCGGCACACCCAATGCTGACGACCGCGACGATGGCGACTTCGAGCCACGCGGCGCCGCATGCTTCAGTTTCAACATCCGCGACACAAAAATGCCCAAGGGCTTCAAGCTCACAGCAGAAGCGGTCAAGTACGACAGAAAGCAGGACCCGAGAGACTGGCTGGAAGACTACCTCATAGCCTGCAGTTGCCAGGGCGGTACTTCGACTACAGCCATGCAGTACATCCAGCTGATGCTCACAGGATCCGCACGCGGGTGGCTCAACAGCCAACCCAAGGACGCCTTCAGCATGTGGGACGAGTTTGCGGATGCCTTCGTTAAGAGCTTCCTGGGGACGTATTCAAGGCCGACAACTTTCGTCGAACTCCAAGCATGCAAGCAAGGGCGAGACGAGCCGCTCCGGTCATACATCCAGCGATGGACCCTGCTCCGCAATACCATGGAACCCACCTCGGAAGACCGAGTGATGGATGCCTTCATGCACGGCGTCTACCGCCGCGACCTCCGCGAGGAATTTGGTAGGCTCCGGCCGAGAAGCATGATTGACCTCATGAAGATAGCCAACCAGTGGGCAGACGGAGAGGACTCGGTTCATGATACTCCACGAGACGAGGTCGGACCAAGAAACTGGCGGGAAGGACGCCAGAAGAAGAAGCCGCGTTACCACGGCAATGACTCAATAGAGTTAGTAGCGGCGGGATTCGAAACCCCCCGCGAGAACGAAGCATACGACAGCAATCGCCAGTACAGTCCAAGGCAGTACAGTCGAAGCAACGACGAACAGAGTCGCCAATACAGCCAAGGGCAATTCAACCGAAGCGGTGGCAGCACCTACCGTGGCGATGGGAGCCGCAAGCGAGAGTGGCAGAGGCGCACGCTGACTCCGGAGGAAGAGCTAGAGCAACCCTGCAAGCACCACATGTTCAGGAACCCGGAAACGCGCAAATGGGGATCTCGTCACCTGTTGAAGGACTGCAAGAAGGCGCGCAGGATATACCAGGCAATGCAGAAGATAGTCGCTCAGCCAGCCACGCAGTTGGCTCCCCAGGCAGCACCCGCAGCACAGCCAGTCGCACAGTTAGCTCTCCAAGCAGCACCTGCACCCGCGCCGGCAGTCGCCAACCCAGCACAGGCAGTGGCAGCTTTTTATCCGCAGCAGCAGCCGTAGCAAGAAGCCCCTGACGCATATCCAGCGGCACGCGGACAGCTCAACATGATACAGAAGGGGCGCCCTTCAAACAGGACACAGAAGATCATCACCCGCCAAGTCTACCAGGCTGTCACCTGTCCACCTGCAGTACCCGAATACCTGAGAGGGTCAGAGACACCGATCACGTTCTCTAGAGCAGATCATCCACCTGCGGTACCAAGACCCGGGCACGCTGCTCTGGTAGTCGAAGCTCTGGTCGGGGATTTCACCTTGAAAAAGGTGTTCATGGACGGAGGCAGCGGCATCAACATTATCTTCGCCGACACCCTCAGAAGAATGAACAGGCCAACAACAAACTTGGCGCCATCAGGGACCACCTTCCATGGCATAGTACCAGGGCAAGCAGTCACGCCCATGGGAGCAATCACACTCGACGTCATCTTCGGCACACCTGACAACTTCCAGAGGGAGGCGATCGACTTCGAGGTAGTCGACTGGAAGTCGCAGTACCATGCGATACTCGGGCGCCCGACCTTTGCCAGATTCATGGCGATACCTCACTACGCCTATCTGATGCTCAAGATGCCTGGACCCAAGGGCGTCATCACGGTGCACGGCGACTTCGACCGCTCCAACAGCTGCGACCGCGAGTTTAGCCAGATCTCTGAGTTCTTTGGAATGGAGGAGCACCTTGCGATGATGGCAGTCGACAACGACAAGACCATTTTCCCGCCACGCAAGAAACCAGCCAAGGAATCTGCCTTCAACACGACTGACGACACGAGAACCCATCAAGTCCACCCGATGGACGCCAGCAAGACAGTCAAGGTGTCGACAAGCCTGCCTATCGCATAGGAAGGCGCGCTCGTCGAGTTTCTATGTGAGAACTGGGAGATCTTTGCCTGGCAACCTTCTGATATGCCAGGCATACCCAGGGAACTCGCCGAGCACTCCTTACACGTCCACAAGGACGCTAGACCCGTCAAGCAGAACATGCGACGCTTTTCGGGTCCCAAGCGAGACGCCATCAGCAAGGAAATCGATCGACTGCTCCACGCCGGATTCATCCGGGAAATCAAGGACTCGGACTGGGTAGCGAACCCGGTCCTGGTGGAGAAGAAGAAGATGAAGAAACTCCGCATGTGCGTCGACTTCACCGCCATTAACAAGTGCTGCCCCAAGGACCATTTTCCGCTCCCGCGGATAGATCAGATCATCGACTCGACTGCAGGCTGCGCGCGCCTATCCTTCCTGGACGCGTACTCCGGGTACCAGCAGATCAGGATGAAAGTCGAAGATGAAGAGAAGACTGCATTCATCACACCCCACGGTGTGTTCTGCTACCAGATGATGCCCTTCGGGTTGAAGAACGCTGGAGCCACATACCAGCGCACGATGCAAGCTTGTCTGAAGGAGCTAATAGGAAAAATCGTACAAGTCTACGTCGACGACATAGTCATCACCACTCGAACGGAGGACAGTTTAATTACTGACCTCCACAAAGTCTTCACCGCACTCAACGAATATCAGATCAAGCTGAATCCGGACAAGTGTGTTTTCGGCGTGCCAGCCGGAGAACTGCTCGGGTACCTCGTCTCTGCAAGAGGAATCGAAGCCAACCCTGAGAAGGTGCAAAACATACTCGCAATGCCAGCACCGACCAAGCTTCATGAAGTGCAACGCCTGGCCGGCCGAGTCGCAGCTCTTAGCCAGTTCATTAGTAAGTTGGGAGAAAAGGCCCTGCCTTTCTACCAACTGATGAAAAAGGCAGACAAATTCGAGTGGACAGAAGAAGCGCAAGACGCGTTCGACAAGCTCAAGAAAACCCTCACGACTCCTCCAGTACTGGTGGCGCCAATGGAGAACGAGCCGCTGTACCTTTACGTGTCAGCCACAAACAGAATGGTCAGCACAGTACTCGTCGTCGAATGAGGAGAAGAAGGGCACAGCCATCCTGTTCAGCGACCAGTCTATTTTCTTAGCGAGGTGCTAACCCTCTCCAAGCAGCGATACCCGCATTACCAGAAGCTAGCGTACGGAGTCTTCATGACATCAAGGAAGGTCGTCCACTACTTCTCCGAGCACACCATCACGGTGGTAAGCTTCTCTGGGCTCTCCGACATCCTCACCAACCAAGCCGCGACAGGACGAGTCGCCAAGTGGGTTGTCGAGTTGGGACCCTGGGGGCTGAAGTATGCGCACCCGAAGGCAATCAAGGCTCAAGTCCTTCCAGAGTTCACCACAGAGTGGATAGAGGCCCAGCTGCCAGACGTACCCGACTTGTCCAACGCATGGACAATGTACTTCGACGGGTCCAAGAAGTTCAGATCGGCAGGGGCCGGAGTCATCCTCATCTCACCCAAAGGCGACAAACTGAAATATGTACTGCAGATGGACTTCCCAAAACCCTCTAACAATGAGGCAGAGTACGAGGCCCTAATCCACGGCATGCGGATGGCCAAAAACTACGGCGCAACTCACCTCATGATCTACGGGGACTCCTACCTTGTCGTGCAACAAACCATGAAGCAATGTGACGCCATCGCCGACAACATGATAGCCTACAGGGACCTATACAACCAGTTGGAAGGCACCTTCGACGGCTGCGAGTTGCGGCACATCGGCCGCGAAAGCAACGAGGAAGCTGACACCCTCGCCAACCTTGGCTCAGACAAAGCACCGGTGCCACCCGGAGTCTTCCTCGAGTGCATCAAGCAACGCTCCATCAAGCTCCGGCCTGCGCCGGGACCCTCTACACCGACAACGAGCACGGCCAACCCGCCAAGCACGGAGACGGAACCCATGGAGGTAATGCTGGTCGAACCCACATGGACAAGCCCATACCTGGCCTACATACTGCATCAGAAGGTGCCAGCGAACCCAGTCAAAGCTAAGCGCGTCGTTCGCCGCTCCAAGGGCTTCACCGTCATCAACGGGGAACTCTACAAGCGAAGCATCTCAGGAGTCCTCCAAAGGTGCATCGACCCAGTCGACGGTCAAGCCATTTTACTCGAGATCCACGCTGGCATCTGCGGACACCACGCCAGCAGTCGAGCCTTGGTGGCCAAAGCCCTACGAGCAGGGTTCTACTGGCCCACCGCAATGCAAGACGCAGAAGAACTCGTGAGGAAGTGCATCGGCTGCCAGGAGTTCGCCAACAAGCCACACGCACCAGCATCAGCGCTGAAGACCATACCACTCGCATGGCCCTTCGCTCAGTGGGGGCTCGACATGGTGGGTCCACTCAAGAAGTCTTCTTCGGGCGGACACACTCATCTCCTGGTGGCAGTCGATAAGTTCACGAAGTGGATCGAAGCAGCACCGATCACAAGTTCGACTGCCTCCTCAGCAGTTAATTTCATCAGGTCGATCATCTTCAGGTTCGGTGTGCCACACGGCATCATCACTGACAACGGCACGAACTTCACAGCCGAAGAATTCAAGGACTTCTGTTCTGACCAAGGCATCAAGCTCAACTATGCATCTGTCTCGCATCCGCAGTCCAACGGACAAGTCGAGAAAGCCAATGGCCTAGTCTGCAAAGGCGTAAAGAGGCGCCTACGAGTGCCACTGAGGCGCGCCGCAGGTGCCTGGGTCGAAGAACTGCCATCTGTGCTGTGGAGTCTGCGCACCACGCCAAACAGATCTACACAGTACACGCCATTCTTCATGGTGTACGGCGCTGAAGCAGTCCTGCCGTGCGACATCAAGTTCGACGCCCCCCGAGTGGTGGCCTACGATGAGTCTGATGCAGAGGAAGCACTCGAAGATGACATGGACACCCTGGACGAAGCACGCGACATCGCCCTTACCCGCACAGCCGTGTATCAGCAAGACCTGCGCAACTATCACGGACGGCGACTCCGGCCCAGAGCGTTCGTCCCTGGTGATCTTGTCCTCCGTCTCAAGCAGAAGAAGGTGCACAAACTTGCCTCCCCATGGGAGGGTCCATACATCGTAACAGAAGCAATCGGCGGCGGAGCTTACCGCCTGAAGGACTCGAAGACGGGGACAGTCAGCAACAACCCGTGGAACGTTGCGCAACTACGCCGTTTCTACGCCTGATCAACCCCAACTTGTAATAATGTACAATGTCAAGAAGCGGCAGGTTTCAGACGCACTCTTTCCCTCACCAGGGTACCTGAGGGGACTGGAAGGGTTTTAATGAGGAGGCCTGCTCGCAAAAACCAATAAAGTGATTTGAAGAACAAGCTCTCCCCTTTACTTTTATCAGCAAGCAACTCAAAAATCCTCGGCCGCCACCCGAACCACTCGGGGGCTGCGCTGTACAGGTCTAAGTCAAAACCTAGGCCGCCACTCGACGCACTCGGGGGCTGCGCCACACAGGTTCCACCCGAAAATCCTCGGCCGCCACCCGAATCACTCGGGGGCTGCGCTGTACAGGTCTAAGTCAAAACCTAGGCCGCCACTCGACGCACTCGGGGGCTGCGCCACACAGGTTCCACTCGAAAATCCTCGGCCGCCACCCGAATCACTCGGAGGCTGCGCTGTACAGGTCTAAGTCAAAACCTAGGCCGCCACTCGACGCACTCGGGGGCTGCGCCACACAGGTTCCACTCGAAAATCCTCGGCCGCCACCCGAATCACTCGGGGGCTGCGCTGTACAGGTCTAAGTCAAAACCTAGGCCGCCACTCGACGCACTCGGGGCTGCGCCACACAGGTTCCACTCGAAAATCCTCGGCCGCCACCCGAATCACTCGGGGGCTGCGCTGTACAGGTCTAAGTCAAAACCTAGGCCGCCACTCGACGCACTCGGGGGCTACGCCACACAGGTTCCACTCGAAAATCCTCGGCCGCCACCCGAATCACTCGGGGGCTGCGCCGTACAGGTCTAAGTCAAAACCTAGGCCGCCACTCGACGCACTCGGGGGCTGCGCCACACAGGTTCCACTCGAAAACCCTCGGCCGCCACCCGAACAACTCGGGGGCTGCGCCGTACAGGTCTAAGACAAAACCTAGGCCGCCACTCGACGCACTCGGAGGCTGCGCCACACAGGTTCCACTCAAAAAACCCTTGGCCGCCACCCGATGCACTCGGGGGCTGCGCCGTACAGGTCTAAGACAAAACCTTGGCCGCCACCCGACGAACTCGGGGGCCGCACCACACAGGTCTAACTTGAAAACACCTTGGCCGCACTCGATCCGCTCGGGGGCTGCGCCATACAGATCTACAGAAGTCTCCAATACACAATTTATTCACTCGGAGGATCCGACGACCTCGGCATACATACACTTATGCTTCCATTTGGGAAAAATATCTCTTACAAACTAATGCTATACAGCAACAGTCTGGTATTCTTATTCTTCAGGTTCCTCCTTTGGTGCATCGAGTGGCCCTACAAGTTGCTCACTGAACCTTTGGACCTGTTGAATCATCTGACGCGCAGCCGCAAGGGTGTCGGCGTAGTCATCTGCTCCAGGCAAGCCATCAAGCACCTTGTCCAAGGGAAGATAAGGCCGGTGCATTCGAACGTACGCCAGCGCAACGTTCGCCCCGCCAACAAACTGGGTGTGCACGACTTCCTTCAACGCCTTGACCTTACCCTCGCGGTACCTCTCCAGCAGCGCAGCCAGTCCGCTAGGCTGCTCGTTGTGCGGAAAGAAGACCTTGTTGACCTGCAGGAGGGTCTTTCTGCAACCTTCCAAGAGCAAAGCAGCCCGCCAGGTGCGATCCAGCATCCTAGCCAGTACACTGCCCCTGGGTTTGTCTGACCAAAATTGACGAGCTTCGAGTGAGTCACCGGTGGCTTCTCTATCCACCCGCTCGTCCACTCGACCCTGCTCGGCCTTCCAGTCAGCATTCACATCTGCATCAAGACCCAACACTTAGAAGAATGAAACCATAAAGAAGCCGAAACAAATCGCTTGAAGGCCAACCTTGCAGCTGTCGACTGATCAAGTCTATCTGGCCAAGAAGGAATTCCTCACGCTGGGAAAACGGCGCAGCGGGCCGCGACTTCAAGCGCTCCAGCTCCAACTCGGCAACCTTCAGCTTCGACTCGAGCTCAATAATCTTGTTCCTCATGTAAGTGATTACTCGCTGATCATTCACACTTCGTGCGTGGGCTGGAGCAGCTTGACGACGAGGGCGAGTGGGTGCAGCCAAAGAGGTATCCTCGTCCTCACCCGCACCAATGGCTCCGGGAACCTCGGGAGTCTCACCCATCTCAGGCTGCCAATTTTCGATATTGTCAAGCAAATTCATATGACAGAAGACTCGAAGACAAAATTATATTTCGACACTAGCATGTTCGCGGCCAAAAGACTTCGCAGATCATGAGTTTCATTACAGACCAAGTTCAAAAGAAGAAGAACCCTAAAACAAAGGAAACTACATTGCAGACTCCGACCGAGAACGGCCCTTCCTAGCGGCCAACTCTGCAGCCTTGGCGATTCTCTTCTCGAAGGTGGCAACCAGCTTCGCAGCCAGCTGACTCGCCCGCGCCTTCACAGAGCTAAGGGACGCGGTCTTGCCATCAGGCCTCCGAGGGAAGTCGCTGACAACCTTCTCAAAGTCACCTGCGACTTGGTGACCAAGTAGGAGCTGAAAAGTGAGCTCTGAGCCGCGTACCGTCTGAGCACGCGTGTAGTCCGCCATGGTGGTCGCTTCGCCTTCAAACGGAGCCGCAAGCGTGTCAACAGCGTCCGACGACAGCTGGTTGGGGAAGATGCTCTGGTGCTCAGTCGCCAGGGCGCCTGTCGACTTCTGCAGCGCCGCCAAGGCATATGCACAGACGCGGTCGACGAAGCCGACAGCCTCGACCAAGCTGACGTTAGCACTGGAAGTTCCTTCGGGAGGAGCACCTCCGTAAGTCTCTGCTCCAAAAGGACCACACGGATAAGACACCAGAAGTCGACACAAGAAAAAGTAGGCAAACAGCCGAGATACTTACTTCCAGTAGAGTCGGCGAGTGAGAGCAAGTGCTCAACCTGGGCCTTCTCCAGTTCGTCCCGGACTCGCTCACGCTCTTGAGCTTCGCCCAGTGACTTCTCCAGCTCCGCGACCCGCTTCGCCAGGCTCTCCCTTTCGCCTGTGGATCACCGGATCAAAGTTAAAAATGAAGATAGTCGACGCACCTCTTGAACGCACGGGTTGGTACTCACTGTTGGCTTGCTCCAGAGCAGTGAGGAGTCGACCCCCTCCTTCTCCATTCGCACGAAGGCCGTGGCTCCCTCCAGCAGCTGGCGACAAAACGGCTGTGCAAAGAACAAGATATCAATCTGCGCCCGACTATTCTAGTCACGCACATCTTCGGGGGCTACTCCAATCGGGAGCGCTGTTCGCGCACCCGATACAGATATTGCAGACTGCGTTAAGAGACACTTACATGCTCAAGCAATCCAGCAGTCTTCTCGGGAACGGAGGAAGTCGAAGCCTTCAAGGTCGACGCATCACCCGCCTGCGGCTCTTCTTCGGTCGCCTTCGCGGTCCGCTCCAACACGGGAGCAGAAGTGTGCTCCATCTCTGGAGGCGAAGAACCGACAGCGCCAGTGCGGTTGCTGTGACAGGATAATTCAATTCAAACACTCGCAAAGGCAAAAAGGGCACTCGACAGAACAAGGTGATGGTTTCAAGACTAACCTGGTGACGTCCTGATCATCATCGCTGCCCAGGGAGACGGAGGGCATCCTTCCGAACCCAGTCGGCGGCGCAGAGCTAAGGGGAGGCACGACCAAAGGCTCTGTCGGGTCGCTCGTGTACCTGGCACCCGAGGACGACTCGCTCGCCTCGTCCACGTCCTCCACCTCCACCTGCTTTGCGGGTGACGAAGCCGAAGCAGACTCGCCACTCTTTCGCCTTTGCCGCTTCTGCAGCGGCTCTTCGTCTTCATCATCCTCCTCCACCTCTTCGCTCGGAGAGTTAGCGGAAGGAAGTTCATCGTCATTATCCTCGTCCTCCTTCAAGATCTCTGCCTCTTCGTGAGGACCGTTCTCCATCAGCGGAGGAAGGCTGACAAAGCTGGACCGACCCTGTCAAAAATTCGGGTCAGACAAAAGAGAATTTCGACAGAACTTACAAGACAGAAGCACAACAAAAAGGAAGCTTACCTCAGGCACAGGGTTGTTCGGCCCATACGGCTTCACCGGGCACTTCACGTTGCACGTATCGGCGGCTCGGAGGCTGGTGATGCTCCTCACCTTCGACTCGACTTCTTCGTCACCAAGTTCATCGCCGGTTTCGTGCTCCCACATCGGGTGGATGCGAGAACGGAGCGGTTGCACCCGCAGCCTGAAGAAGGTGGCAATCAGATGCACCCCACCTGTCTCGCGCCCAAGGGTCTTCAGAAGATCGCGGAGGAGCGCCAGCAGCAGTTTGGTCGCCTCCCTGTCTTCCTTCGACAGCGGGTGCGTCCACGCGTTCGTCTTCTGCAACGCGCGATCAGCTGCGAAGTCGGGAAGGCCTTCTTGGTCGCACTTGACGTAGAACCATTTCTTCCGCCAGTTCTGGACGGAGTCGGACTTCTTTATTTGGAAGTACGTGGTGTCGCCACGCACTTGGATGCCGAAGCCGCCGACTGGGTAGACCTGCTTCGACTTCCCAACGTTCCTCTTGACAAGGAACAGCGACTTCCAGAGAAGCCAGTTGGGAGAGATCCCCAAAAAGCACTCGCAGAGCACGATAAAGCTCGCGATGCTCAAGACACTATTGGGAGTCAGATCGTGGATCTGAATCCCATAAGCATACATGAGACCACGAACAAAATCGTGGATGGGGAACCCGAAACCCCGTGGAAGGAACTCCACAAAGCAGACGCGTTCCCCATCGCGAGGGGAGGGGAGTACCTCTTTTCCTGGAGCACGCACGACCGCCTGGTTCGCCGGCGGCAGCAGCCCCTGCGCGCGGAGGCTCTCGAGATCGGTCTTCTTCACCGACGACTTTACCCAGTCGCCGTCCACCTTCTTCATACCCGCATCGACGGCGGCGGCGGTGCCCTCGGTGGTCTTCGCTCTTTTCAAGCCCATCTTTGCTCGGGAGAGTGGAGAAACCTCTGGAGAACTGGGCGCAAGGGCAGCAATGGAGGAGAAAGCAGAGGAGATGGCGGCGAAATGAGGATGGCGTGAACTGTTCCCCACCGCGGTGAAAAATATATACAACGGGGACAGTTCATCCTGGCCATTCACCGCGAAGCCGCTCTCCATAACCTCATCCGGCCGTCCACGCGTCGTGCAGAGATGCCAACCGTCGCCATCCACGCCGCCCACTACGCACGGGAATCGAGGCGTCTTCATCACGCCGCGAAAAGTTCGCGCCCAACGGTCAGATCAGTCAATGCTGGCACTGGGACCACCATGTCACGTCCCATCGGACGCAGAGCACGCCGAAAATGTCAGCACTGACGTCATCTGCGGAGGCGTGGTAAGCCAATGGGCTGATGGAGCACCCGGACAGTTCATTCGAGTGCAACAAAAATACAGTAAGCTCTAAAAGCTGAGTCGACTCGACAAGTCCATTCGACTGCACAAGAAATACAGTAAGCTCCACGAGCTGAGCAAACTTAAAGCAGTAAGCCAAACCGGCCGAGTACAAAGTAAGTCATGCAAAGCAAGTTGCGACTCCGTCAATTCGAGTCACTTCTTCACTCCCATCGGGAGCGGGCTTTTCGACTGAAGGAAAAATGAGTTTAACCTCAATTGCAAGCAATTCAGCTTAATCTCGGGGGCTACTCCCATCGGGAGCGCTGTTCGCGCTCCCGAATGACTCAGAACAATCGGAGTCGAAAAATCACCGATCAGAACAACACTCGCAGTTTTCACCCTGCAGTCGAGGTTTCGGCTAGAAATCCTCCATAAGCCCTGAACGGCCGGAGTCGACCATTTTATTTGTTCCTTTCAGGAACCTGGTGGCGTGCCCGGAAGGAAGGAGTCCTTTACCCGACTCTACGATTCGACTAAGCACTCGGGGGCTACTGTTGTGGGGTTACCTTTCGAGTACCCCACGGTGGTGGTACCTGGGTCACGCCAAGGAAGGCCCAAGGAAGGCCCAAGAAGGATGATGTGCGGCCCAAGGTAGTCGCCGTTAGGTCATCAGCTTGATCATCCTGTACGTGCCATCAGCACCGTTCACCCGAGACCCAGCCTATCATATAAAGGCTGGGAGGGTCCCTCGTCTAGGGCAACTAAGCAACTAGCGAACACCAACTCGAACCCTAGCGAGATTGCCATCTCGCCATTGTAGCCACCTTGATCATAATTCCATACAAGCAGGAGTAGGGTGTTATCCTCCGGGAGCCTGAACCTGGGTAAATCGCCCCCTGTTAGCCGTCGTGATCACCAACGTTCATCTTCCTCCCCTTCAATCAACCCGGGGTACTCGACCCAGGGATTTGCCGAGCCCTAACCTCGTCATCTAGGGTCCCCCATATATATCCCCCAATAGAGTAACTTTATGATTCAATCTCGGGTTTACATGTCCTCCCAAGTCTCCCTCACTCCATTACCTTACCGGTGATCACCTTACATGCATTCCCCAACATATGCGTGCACTCATACATTGTACATCAAGACAATCATAAAAGATAACAAAACTTGTATGCAACCAATCAACGAACTATTTCACTATTGCCATGAACAAATCACTTCTCAAACATAGATGGAGAGACACAATAGATCAAGGAAAAAGTATATTGCATCATACATCATGTTTGCCAAGAGTTTTACAGTGGAGAGATGAGATGATCTTGCTGTAGAAGTTGATGATGAACACGCCGGAGGGGGGTGGATCCCTCCGGAGGTGGATTCCGGCGGCGTTTCCCCCCTCCGATCTTCTCCGGCGGCAACCTTCTATCTCTCTGTTTCTGGTTTTGTGTTTCTCCACCGCCTCCTCGCGAAAATCCTCAGGGGGCTCTTTATATAGGAGTTTTTAGGTCACGAGGAAGCTTCGGGAAGAAGGATCGACGCAAACGGAGCCACGAGGCCCAAAAGAGGTGGGCCCATGCGGCCAGGTACAGGGGCCGCGTGGGGCACCCTCTTTTGGCCCTCCGGCCTCCGTTTGCTTGCTTCCTTCGCTCCGAGGTCTTCCTCCTTCCAAAAAAATAATCCCCGTAAATTTGCAGCTCATTATGACGTCGTTAAGGCCCTGAAATAAATAAGGAAGGAAATAGGGTTTTTCTGCCTGCGCAGTATTAATTTCATAAATAGGGGAAATCATTATTAATTAACAAAAGTCATTAAATAACAGTAATATACCCCTTATATGATGCAAATATGAATGGAATACAAGTGTTATAGTGTAAAGTTCATGTATGCATTTTACATGCATCATTGGGTGATATGAATCAAGAGTGTGATTTGTCCCTCCATGTGACGGAGTAGATATCTCTGGGCCCACTCGGTAATATAGCATCTGGAAAGTTTGCAAACGTGTGATTAGGAGTAATCATGGAGATCCTATATTATGGACGAGTAAAGAGAATTTGCCAGGTAACGAGATGGAACTAGATATGGAGATATCGACGATCAAATCTTGAGAAAATTAAATATCATGAGACAAAGGGAATCGTATACGAGATTAAGAATCTCCGGCATCGTGGTTCAATCGATAAGGAACTTCGTTGAATATGTAGGAGTCAATAGGGCATCCCTGTCCTGCTATTGATTATTGATCGGATCATGACTGCATGTTCTCGAACCCGTAGGGTCACACACTTAACGCTCCGATGTAGCTAGGGTTAGCGATGAGATAATTGATGGAATGAACAAATGGTGATTCGGAGTCTCGGATGAGATCCTAGACGTCACGAGGAGATCCGGAAGAGTCCGGAGAATATGATTCATATAAGGAAAGTGGTTTCCGGAGGTGTTGGAAAAGTTCCGGGATTTTTCGGCAGGATACCGGAATTTTCTGGAAGGTTCTAAAAGAGTCTAGAAGTGGGGCCCACCTGTTGTTTGAGTCCCACATGGACCATTGGGTGGTGTAGCAGCCTTAATGGGCTGGCCGCACCAGCCCATGTGGCCCAGCCGGCCAAAGAGGTGGGAAAAAGGAAACCGAGTCCCATAGGGACTCGGCTAACTTGGGGGCTAAGAAAGCCCTAGGCCGGCCGGCCTAGGGTTTCCCCCTACCCGCCACCTATATAAGGAGGGGGGCGGCACACCTAGTCCAAGCTTGCCCTAGCCGCACACCCCATGCCCTAGCAGTCGGCCACCTCTCTCCTCCTCCTCTTCCTCGTGTACGGCTTGGCGAAGCCCTGCCCGTGGGAGAACTCCACCATCAACACCACCACACTGTCGTGCTGCTGAGATCCATCTGGCCACTTCCACCTTGCTTGCGGGATCAAGAAGGAGAAGTCTACATCGAGCCGTACGTGTGGATACCGCGGAGGTGTTGCTTGTGCGGCGCTTCATCGGATTGCATCGCGTGGATAATACATCTCCTCACGACTAGACGAGTCTAGTTACGGGGATCGACTAGCCAACCCCTGCACCGACAAAACGTTTGCTCGATCTTCGAGGGTAAGAGATTGGATCTCCACTTCGCTACTTGCATCTAATAGATCTAGATCGTGGGGTTTCTTCCGCTTGTTACGTAGGAAATTTTTTGTTTTCTATGTTACGACCCCTTCAACAAATCATAACTATCAACACAACACGGGAACACAATTTTGGACTAAGTGCAATAAAATTTAGCACCCATTGAACAAATCACAACATTAGGCAGAACAATATTTTGGAATAAATGAAACACAACTTCAACACCCACGAAACTAGATCCGGACTATAAGCACAACATTTCACTATAATTTTAAAAACCTTAAAAACAAGGTTTAATGGTACATAGAACAAAAATTATAAATGATTGAATGCAAAATCTAGCTTAAAATAGAACCATAAAAAATCAACTAAAGGAAAATAAAAAATAGAAAAAGATATAAAAAGGAATGGAAGAAAGAAAAAATAATAAAGAAAAAATAATAAAGGAACAATTTAAACAAGACGGCAATTTTGCATGATCTAACGGCAACCGATGTCAAGTACGTACGTCCAGTGGTGTTGTCGTGTTGAAGGAACAACGGTGCGAGAGTTTTTTTTTTTTTTTGACTTAAACGGTGTGAGAGTTAGTGTTGTTTGGAGAGTGCAGTGAAATTAGTGAAACAAATATCGGGGTGGACTGGTGACACGGACATAATTTCCCCCCTTTAGGAGTATATTTTAGTCTGTTAAAAATAGAAGATTGATCTGCCAATGATCAGGGGGTTAATGATCAGGATGCAATTGCATGGTGTCAACGCCATTCCAACTTCCAATGACTAATACTCGAGTGTTTTCAGTTTTTTTTGTTGGGTTTTGCCACGCATGAAAAAGCAGGAGAAATTAACCACGCCAGAGGAGACCTCCGCTTGACCAGCCTGAAACCGAAGCCATTCTGGGCCGACCACTTCGCAACCTCCTAAACGCAAGCGCACCCCTCCCCCATTTAGCTTCCCTCCCTTCCCCCGACCACCTCCCATACGGCATACCCACGCCACGGCCTCGACCTCCACCCTCACGCCGGCGCCATGAAGAAGAAGCACGCCCCGGCGGGCGGCGGCGTCCGTGCCGTCGCGCTGGTTCTCGTGGCGCTCGTCCTCTCCGGCGACGTCGCCGGCGCCACCACCTCGTTCAACTACAAGGATGCGCTCACCAAATCGATCATGTTCCTGGAGGCGCAGCGGTCCGGGAAGCTGCCGCCCAACAACCGCATCAAGTGGCGCGGCGACTCCGGCATGGACGACGGCAAGCTCGCCCATGTACGTATACATATGCGTGCATTTCCGCCGTTCGTCTTGCTCTCTTGTCTGGCTTAACAAAATTCGGTGTATATGCTAGCTGAATTAGTTTCTTGTGTCGATGTGTGTGTTTGTGAATAGGATTCGTGTGAATGAAATGCACGTAAATGTGCAGCGTTCATGGCGTACGTTATGAAATGATCATGCATGATTCACGCACATAAAATCGCTAGTTAATGTGGGTGGTCATTGGCATTTGTACCGCATATAAATGTCTGCCCATCGAGGGCTTTAGCTAAAACATTGACGAAAGTTTTGTCTTGCGATTGTACTGCTTGTGAAATTATGCAGTAACCAACCAAGACAATTTTCGTTAAAAAGCAATCAGGAAATTTCAGGTCGAAATCATGTCAACAATGTGTTTCAAGCAGATGTTCATGCAAAACTCAAACATTTCGATCGAATGCTTGTTCATCAGGTGGATCTCACCGGCGGGTACTACGACGCCGGCGACAACGTGAAGTACGGGCTCCCGCTGGCGTTCACGGTGACGACGCTGGCGTGGGCGGCTCTGGCGTTCCAGCCGGAGCTGCAGGCGACGGGCGAGCTGAAGAACGTGCACGCCGCCATCAAGTGGGGCACCGACTACTTCCTCAAGTGCACCACGAAGAAGAACCACATGTGGGTCCAGGTGGGAGACCCCAACCTGGACCACCAGTGCTGGGTCCGGCCGGAGAACATGAACACGCCCCGCACCCTCTACCAGATCGACGACAAGACCCCCGGCACCGAGATCGCCGCCGAGACGGCCGCCGCCTTGGCCGCCTCCGCCATTGTCTTCCGCAACGAGAAGGACTACTCCCGCCGCCTCCTCAACAAGGCCAAGCTGGTAGCAACAATGTTCGCATCATCTCATGCCATGCGCCTAGCTACGTGTTTGATTCATCGAAACATTTCTTGTAATGAATTCGCAGCTGTACCAGTTCGCCAAGACCCACCTGAAGACGTACGACGGCGAGTGCCCGTTCTACTGCTCCTACTCCGGCTACAACGACGAGCTGCTGTGGGCGGCGACGTGGCTGTACATGGCGACGAAGCGGCAGGTGTACGCGGACTTCATCAGCCACGAGGCCATCTCCTCCAGCGTGGCCGAGTTCAGCTGGGACCTCAAGTACCCCGGCGCGCAGGTCCTCCTCGCCGAGCTCAACATGACGGCCAGCGGGGGGCTCCAGAGCTTCAAGACGCAGGCGGACAACTTCGTGTGCGCCGTGCTCCCCGACACCCCGTTCCACCAGGTGTTCATCACCCCGGGCGGCATGATCCACCTCCGCGACGGCGCCAACTCGCAGTACGTCACCGGCACCGCCTTCCTCTTCGTCGTCTACGCCGACTGGCTCCACCGCGCCGGCGAGAAGGTCATGTGCGGCGCCACGCCCATCAAGCCCGAGAGGCTCAGGGAGTTCGCCAAGCAGCAGATGGACTACCTGCTGGGGGCCAACCCGATGGGGAGGTCCTACGTCGTCGGCTTCGGGGTCAACCCGCCGACGCAGCCGCACCACCGGGGAGCCTCGACGCCGGTGCTGAAGCCGGGGACGGTGGTGAACTGCGGCATGAGCTTCGGCGACTGGTTCGCGCCGGACAGGCCCAACCCGAACGAGCTCACGGGGGCCATCATGGGCGGGCCCGACGGCGCCGACAAGTTCATCGACAAGCGCAACGCGTCGGCGTGCACCGAGCCCTGCACGTACATCAACTCCCTCGCCATCGGCCCGCTCGCCGCGCTCGCCGGCCGCGGGCCCAAGCTCGTCGCCAGCCACTGATCGGTGATGTACGTACGTGTTGATTCCGGTTAGACCGAACACCGTGTGTCCGCGAGGTGTGCGCACCCTGAACGAACGAACTCGATCTCTGTTGATTCCTCTCGGACTGTTTCCTTTCTCTCTCAGCTATCTGTATTGTCTCAGTTTCTGTCTGATCAGAAGAATGTTTAGGTGTACTTAATTGATTGTATTCTGTGACTTAATCTGTATGATCAATCAACTTGTATTGGAAAAAAAAAGTTAAATGTATATGTTAACTGCCGACCATTTGTTGTTCGGTTAATGCGTGAACACCAAGAATCATTAACGGAGCGCATGTAACCGGATCGATACTTCAATCGTACTTTCTAGGCTACAGAAAACTACGTATGTAGTAATGGGGTAGAAACAGGGACGGAGGCAGGAATGCAGAAAATTTCATGTCGAAGGGGGCCAGTTAAAGGGAGTGTCAA
Organism: Puccinellia tenuiflora; assembly: GCA_012064385.1. NCBI lineage: Eukaryota > Viridiplantae > Streptophyta > Magnoliopsida > Poales > Poaceae > Puccinellia > Puccinellia tenuiflora. The sequence continues at coordinate 2,203,391 of QRDG01000050.1, read as the reverse complement.
AAAAAATTCTATATAATCAAAAAATTACCAATGATTTCAGATTATTAGGTGGGACTAGGGCACCTGCTGGTCCCCCTGCGTCCGCCCCTGGGTAGAAAGTTACTCCTGGGTAGAAAGTTCCTCGTGCAAAATTACATAAGAAGCTATGCAATTCTATGAACTGTGCAAACCACAAATTGGTAAGTTACAAAGTTAGAACCTAGCATGTGGCCCAAGGATTTGGTTACCAAACTGAAAAAAAATCTCATAGGGCAGCGAGATTTACGGTAACCATGGTTATCGAAAAATTACCAACCGGTTACCGGACGACATGCTCAAACAAAATTTGAAATTCAAACATAAAACATTTAAAAAATCAAAAGTATATTTTGGGATGAAGAATCCAGGTAAAATTCGAACGGATCGAGATTTTTCGACTGATAAACTCATTTCTCAGAGAGGGGGGGGGGGGGGGGGGGGGATTTTCGACCGGTAACCAAATCCTTGATGTGGCCTGAATATTTGTGATTTTTATAGATCACAAGTAGGGATAATTAAGTTCCAAAATTTACATGTATACACACATATATATATATATCCATTCTCTACATGCATGAGTTTTTCATAATTTCCCCGTTCCAAAAGTCCCCATACCCGATTGGGAATCCACATATGGCAGTCACACCTTATTTTCTACTCCCTCCGTATCATAATATAAATGTATTAACTATTTATATGCGGACAACATATGGATGTATGTAGACATATTTGGTGTGTAGATTCACTCATTTTGCTTCATATGTACTCCACATGGGAATAGCTAAAACATATTATATTACGATACGGACGGAGTAGCTATTGTTAATAAAAGTAATGTGATTGCTCGGCTAACTTTTGAATTCTGTCGACTGACAAATTGCTATTCTGTTGAATTAGCCGGATAACCTTGCCTTGGGCCTCCTCGGTGGAAGACATGTGTGGAATTCGAGCTCGGCTCGTTCAAACTCGTATTATTATCGAGCCATCTCGGCTTAATTGTTTAGCTGACGAGTCCAGAAATAAATCTCGGATTGACTCGCAAAATTCACGAGTTTGCTCGTTTAGCTCGATAAAAACGTGAGTGAAGCCCTCTCCCGCAAGTTGGCCTGAAACACGTTGCTGCCACACCCTGAGTCTGCTAGTGCTCTTGCACTGCATGACCAGCCAGCGATGCCGAGGGAGCTCCTTTGTATCGCTCGTTAGCGACAGTTCCATCCCCCGCCGCCTACACTCTTCCATAAATGGGCCGGCCCAGCGGATTGGACTATTTCGCTGGGTTGAACTGTTTCGTATATTCGCTGGTACTCCATACGCTGGACGCATGTCTGCGGATCACGATCTTGAGCCAGGAGATGTTGAGCAGCGCGTACATTTTTCTGGTACGTTGCGCGTAAGCACACAAAAAGTATGAAAATAATTCTCTTAAAAGTAAAAAATAATCGGAAATACATGTACACTGAAATCGCAAGTATAAAAAATATTAAACCCGAAGTAAAAAAATATTGAGTACGTAGTACAAAAATCTGAAAGTACAAAATTTATCTCGAAGTACAAAGTAACAAAAATATCCGAAGTGAAGAAAAAGTCGGTCAACAAAAACTATTTTTGAACGATTTTAAAAGTGAACACAAAAGGTCGGTGAACAAAAACTACTTTTGAACATTGTTAAAAAGTGAATAGAAAAAAGTCTATGAACGAAAATTATTTTTTAAAGATGAATATTGTGTTAAAGTGTGAACATTTTTAAAATCTGAAAAAATCAATATGAACATTTTCAAATTTGAACAATTTTCAAAAAGTATGAACAATTTTCAAATTTGAACAATTTTTACAATATAATTTTTTTGATTTGAACAAATTTTAAATATTAACAATTTTCGAGTTCGAACAAATTTCCGAATATGAACAATTTTTGAATTTGAACAATTCTTGAATATGAACAAATTTTGAATTGGAACAATTTTCGAATATGAACAAAATCTTGAAGTGAAACAATTTTTGAATGTGAACAAAATCTTGAATTGGAACAATTTTAGAATATGAACAAAAATCTTGAATTTATTTTTTTTTAATATGAGAAAACTTTAAATTGGAATAATTTTTATATATGAACAAAATCTTAAATTTAAAAAATATTCGAATAATAACAATTTTTAAATTTAAACAATTTTAGAAACATTTTTCAAAATCATAAAAAGTGAAAAAATAAAAAAATTAAACGAACAAAAAAGAAAAAATAAAAGAAAAGAAAACTAAAACAAACAAAAAAGAATTACGAAAAAGAAAACAGAAAGAGAAAAGAAAAAGAAGAAGAAAATGGGCCGGCCCAGCCAACGGCGAGTCCAGGAAGAAAATAGAGGGCAGGCTCAAAATTAACCGTGGGTGAACTAAACGATTTTTTAAAAGTCATTATCTCCTATTCCTTTAGCGCACATAATTCAAACTCTGGATTTGTTTAGGATTTTTTAAAAATATCAAATTTCGATCCAAAATTTGGATCTGTTTAGCAAAATAGACATCATCTCCTAGTTGAAACTGCTAATATTTGTCAAACATGTGATCAAATAATATGAAATTATTCAAGAAAATCATACCAAAATACGCACTGTGCCGAACACCTTGCCAATGCGCTCAACCTCCCAGGTCGTAGCCTCCCTGTCTAGTGTGTAGCGTCTATCCAACCGCTATGGTTGGCGGCGTAAACGCATTAGCGCGTTGGCGTGGCTGCTGCCTGTTTGTGCGGCACTCCGGAAATCATCGTCTCCACCAGCTCCTGGGTCGCTCCGCTCGCTCGTCGCTGTGGCTCCCCGGTCGGCCGATCCGTCGTTGGTCGCCGAGACGCCGACGACTGCTGCTTGCAGCTTGAGTAAACTCTTATACAAGCAAGGAAGGTGAAGTGACTGAAGTGTGTTGCCTGATCTCAGTGATCTGTGCGTGCAAATTGTGTAGAAATTAGATGGGTTGGGGAGTTGAGCTAATGGTCTACACCAGATTAGTAGTAGTAAAATATTTTTTCCATTTTTTGGAGGGCAGGCTTCAGCCTGTTAAAGCCTGCCTAGTAGACTCGCCTTTGGGCCCAGCAGCACGGTGCTTTAGGTGACGCGTCCCGGATCCATCGCTAATGAGCGACATATAGGATTCAGGAGCGATGCCTCCGGCACAGACAGGGCCGATGGTTCTTGTAGAGTACTATTTTCTCAAAATGAAAAGAAAACGTAACCTTGCAATATCATCTGTCGGTCGCTTTAATCTCCAAAAATAAAAGAAATATCTGTCGGTCGCTCTCTCTGATTTTGGCACACGTGACGTGAGAGTGCCAACGATGCTCCTGCGAGCGGAAAAGTTCGGACGATCGAGTTGTTGGGTAGGTCTCGATCGATCGGGTGGCGGTTGGGTTGGCTTCTCCTTCTCCGGGCTACGTACAGTACGTGACAACGGTACGAACTAATAATGCGACCACGTACGCACGTACGTCTTCCTGGTACCTGGTACGTGTCTATCCACGTACAATCCAGAGATCTTGCTTAGTGCACAATATGAGTGGTAGCACAGTGATGATTGATGAAAGAGACGAGAAGGTTGCTGCTAGAGACCCTTGTTAGGTTGATCTCCTCCCGTGTGACCCAACGGTCACACCGGACCCTTGACCATGCCCTGATCGGGGGTGTCCAACCGCTGGTTGGTGGGTCCCTGTCACCAGCTGCTATAAAGAGAGGTGGGGGTCGGCGGCACCAATTACGAGGTTCGTCCGTGCCACTCAACCCCACCGATATCCCTACCGATCTAGGGTTAGCGCTGAGCTGACGGGAAGCTCCACCACTGCCGCCAGCCCGCCACACTCACCACTCACCTCACCGACGCCACCACCACACCACCATGGCCGGCTCCTCGAGCTCGTCCCAAGGAGAAGGTAGTGCCTCCGGTTCCCCCCTCTCTCTCTCTCTCTCTCTCTCTCTCTCTCTCTCTCTCTGCTGATCGCATCGGTCAAAGGGCAAAACCCTAAAGTCGTTACCGTGATCGATCTAGACCTAGATGATCTTGTTGTTGATCTTAACAACCCTTGGTTTTGGTGATGGTTCTAAGCTAAATACACCCGGCCCATATTTGTTTTTCGAAACTTGCCTCAAAAGTTTAGCAAGTTTTAAGGTGACTCTAAAATGGTGAAAACTTCCAAACAAAAAATCTTACTCTCACGGCATTATACAACTAAAACGCTCAGCGTCCGCAATGATCCAAAGACGGACTTCCTCTTTTATATATATTGGCGACTATGGTGTTGGGCATGACGTAAGACTTTTGAAAAACCCTTTACATTTCTCTCATGCATGATAAGAGACATCATCGCTTTCTTCCTATGCCCACTTGAGAGGGTCAAGAGCTCCCACCATTCGTTGACCGTGTCTATGTTTGGCCAAAGGATCGAGATGAAGCTCGGGGACATAGCCATGCCTTGAGTGGACTTGAAAAGAAAAGGTGGGTCTCCGGCTCTCTCTTGCAAAGCTGACAGAGCACACTATTTTTGTTGTAGCCAAACACGGTCCGATCGATGTCCAACTTCTAATACATCCATATTTTTTTCAAGTACCAAGCGTGCGTGTTTTTGTCCATTACTCAACCGGCCCATAACAGGGTCAAGAGGAAGAGAATTCATCAGCGAACCGTTTTTCTCTCACACATGGCGATCCCGTGGCGATCTAGGTCGTGACCTCCGCCGCCACCACGGCGGCTGCGTTGCCCGGTGTCATCCGGTTTTCTGTCCCCGTAAAGGGTTTATGTCTTCTCCCGGAGTCAATCCGGCGGTGAGTTTTTGAAGATCCGTTCTAGTATGAAGTTCTGATCGTTCTCGTGGAGTAGATTGGTTTTCGTTTGTTCTTTGATCTGTAGTGTGGGCTGGCCGATCGCTCGGTTGGTGCAGTCCCGCTCTCGTCAAGGTTCTGAAGGCTGTGAGGATCGGCGTGCCTGGTTGCTTGCCTTTGACTCGTATGCAAGTTCTTGTTGGTTGTGAAGGTTACCACCAATAATGAATCTTCTCAGTTTGAACTGTCGGGGTTGTGGGCGGTCCGAGACAGTTGAAGAAATCTGCAACCTTATAAGGTTGTATCGCCCAGCTTTGGTTTTCTTGTCGGAGACCAAATTGTCAGAACAACGAGCTAAGGAATTAAGGTGGAGGTTGGGTTTTGACCATGCTTATGGGGTAAAATCTGAGGGCCTGAGTGGAGGTTTGGCCCTGTACTGGAACTCTGATTCAGTAGTCAGTTTGAAGTCTTTTAGCAGAACACATATTGATGTGTTTGTACAGAATGAAATAACAGGAGACGGAGAATGGAGGTTCACCGGCTTCTATGGGGATCCGATAAGAGCACGAAGAAATCGGAGTTGGGAGCTGCTAGAATTTCTTAGGCGTGAGTATGATGAACCGTGGCTATGTGCTGGTGATTTCAACGAAATTCTTAGCTCTCATGAACAGATTGGAGGAGGGGCCCGAGAGGAATGGAAAATGGAAGGGTTCCGTGACACGGTGGACTATTGCAGATTTACTGATCTGGGTTATAGTGGCCTACCGTACACCTGGAATAATAAGCAGCAGGGTGGACGCAATATTAAAGTGAGGTTGGACCGTGGTTTTGGAGACGAAAACTTTTTGCAAAAGTTTGACAGAACAGTGGTGCAACATATCCAGACGACGTAATCAGATCACTGTGGGCTTTTGATCACTGTTGCTCGGTCAGAATGGTTGGTTGATGATAAGGGGCCTCGGCCCTTTCGTTTTGAAAATATGTGGACCAAACATGAACAATATCCAATGGTGGTGGAGAAAGGCTGGCATGCCGGCGCTAGGAATATGGAGGATCTGCATGAAGCTTTAGGCCAAATGCAGAAGAACCTCCAAGGCTGGAGCAGAGAGGAATTCAGTTCTGTCAAAAAGCATCTGAAAATTCTGCGAGTGAAACTTGAAAGAGTTCGAGCTGGCTCGATCCGGTCAGGCCCTACAAAGGAAGAATGCGATTTAATGAAGAAGATTTCTGATTTGCTGGCTAGGGAGGAGGCGATGATGAAGCAGCGCTCTCGGGTCCAGTGGCTAGCTGAAGGTGACCGGAATACGGCTTATTTTCATTCCAAGGCTAGAGAACGGGCAAGAACGAACAGAATTGTTTCTCTGAGGAATGAAACGGGTAATTATGTTTCATCTCGTGCGGATATTGAATCTTTGGCTATTAATTTCTATTCTAGCTTATTTACGGCACAAGAGAATACGGACCCAGAAGCTATTACTCATTTTGTGCAGCCAAAGATTTCTGACCAGATGAATATTAATTTGGACGCTCCAGTTTCGGATCAAGAGATTGAGAATGCCTTGTTTATGATGCACCCGAATAAGTCCCCGGGGCCAGACGAATTCACGGCTGGGTTTTATATCCGCCATTGGGATTTACTCAAGCAAGATGTTTGTGCGTCGGTCAAACAGTTCCTCAATGGAGGAGATATGCCTGAAGTAGTGAATAGAACTATTCTGGTTCTGATTCCAAAGGTTAAACAACCACAAGAGCTGGGTCAGTACCGCCCTATTGCTCTTTGCAATGTGTTGTACAAAATTGCCTCTAAGGTTCTGGCCTTAAGGCTTCGGCCGGTGTTGGATGAAATCATTTCTGAAGAGCAGAGTGCTTCCGTTCCGGGCCGTCTCATTACAGATAATGTGATCACAGCATATGAGTCAATCCACTATCTGAAAAAGAAGAAAGGGAAGACGAGAGCTTGCGCCATCAAGCTGGATATGGCAAAGGCGTACGATAGAGTTGAGTGGACATATTTGAGAGCGATCATGTCAAAACTCGGCTTTTCACAGCGTTGGATTAATCTGGTTATGAAATGTGTGGAGTCGGTATCCTTCTCGGTGAGAGTAAATGGCACCTTTTCAGATTTCTTCAAACCTACTAGAGGTATACGTCAAGGAGATCCTATCAGCCCATACTTGTTTCTGTTGTGTGCTGAAGGTTTAAGCGCCCTCCTAAAGTATAGTGGGCCGTCTTATTTATCCAGAGGGATAAGAGTTGGGATTCATGCTCCATGGATTTCACATCTCCTCTTCGCTGACGACTGCCTAATCTTCACTCAAGCGTCAGGTACAGGGGCTGCACGGCTACATAATATTCTTGAGGTGTACCGACAGGGCTCTGGCCAATTGGTGAACAGAGCTAAATCGGCGATCTTCTTTAGTGCAAACTGCGAAGCAAATGTTAAGGAGGAGGTGCATTTAGCTTCGGGTATCAATTCTGAAGCATTGATGGAGAAATATTTGGGGCTGCCAACAGCCCTTGGGAGGTCAACGGATGAGGAGTTCGAACATATTGTCACAAGTATAAAGAAATTGGCTAAGGGTTGGTGCCCCAAAACCCTTAGTGGTGCAGCAAGAGAAACTCTAGTAAAATCTATTTGCCAGGCGATCCCCACCTTTTCGATGAGCTGCTTTAAATTGTCGAAGAAGGTGTGCAAGAAAATTACCAATTGTGTAGCTCGGTACTGGTGGGGTGGGGATGAGAGGAAGAGGAAAATTCACTGGAAGAAGTGGGAGGCGATTGCCATCCCTAAATCCGAAGGAGGCATGGGTTTTAGGGACTTTCAACTCTTCAACCAAGCGATGTTAGCAAAACAGGGGTGGCGGTTGATTGAGAAACCAACTTCACTTTGTGCTCGGGTCTTGAGAGGAAAGTACTTTCATGATACTGATTTCATGTCGGCAAGGAGGAAACGAGGGAGCTCTCATGTTTGGAATGCTATTTTATATGGAAGAGAAGCTTTGAAGGAGGGTCTTATCAAACGAGTTGGTGATGGATCAACAATTCGGTGCTGGGATGACCCATGGATCCCAGGGAATCACGGAATGAAACCTATGGTTAGGTTGCCTGATCCAACAGTAACTACTGTTGACGAATTAATTGATGCAGAAAGAAATTGTTGGAACATGGTTGAGGTGAGGAAGAATTTTGTGGAACCTGATATTACCACAATTGGCTCAATTCCCCTTGGTAGAGTGACTGAAGACTTTTGGTCTTGGACGCCAGAAAAGAGAGGTTATTTTTCTGTCAGATCGTGCTATCGATTAGTGGCAGCAAAGCGAAACCTGAACAATGATGCAAGCAGTTCAAATGGTTTGGCCCAACTATACTGGAGACATCTCTGGAAGATGGAAGTACCACCGAAAGTTCGTGTTTTCTGGTGGCGAGTTATAAAGGGTTTTATTCCTTGCCGGCAGATTCTGAATAAGAGGCATATGGAAGAATTAGCATTTTGCAAAACTTGTGGTGCTGAGCAGGAATCTATCTTTCATGCATTGTTCGAATGCACTTGGGCCAAATTATTCTGGCATGAGATCAAAAGTATAGCTCAGGTGAAGATCCCGGTGTTGCACCCCAGATCCTGGGCGACGGATATTATCCACGGAGATGTGGTGAACAAGGAAGCCGCAAACATCATTTTATGTGGGTGCTGGGCAGTTTGGACGGAAAGAAATGCAGTTTGGCATGGTGATGGCGGTCGTACTGTGTCTGCCTCAGTGAGATGGGTGCTGGATACAACATATGATCTAGCACAGATGGGGAAAAGGAAGGAGCCGAAACCAGTGATGCAGAAGCCTAGCTGGAAGAAGCCTGAACCGGGGACTATCAAGATCAATGTTGATGCCGCGTTCCAGGGTGACATTCGGCAAGGTGCGACCGGGCTGGTGATTCGTGATAGTGACGGACGACTGATCCGGGCACAAGCAATATGGTATCCCTCCATGGGTAGTGCAATGATTATGGAGGCACAGGCCGTCCTAGATGCTGTTCGATTGGCATCAGAGAACCTCACTCAATCGGTTGAGATTGAAACAGATGCTCAAGAGGTGTTGAAGTTGATGGATGATCCGGGCAGGGGTAGATCTGAAATTGCCTGTATATGCCAGGAGATTAAGGAGCTGAGTGGGTCTTTTGCTAGCATTAAATTTTCGTTTGTAAGGCGGTTAGCTAATATGGCTGCCCATCTTTGTGCTAGAAAGGCTAGTGAGGCTAGGCGCCGGTGTGTATGGATTAACTTTACTCCATCATGGCTCTCTGACACACTAGCGAAAGATTGTAACCACTCTGGTTGATTATTGAAGTTTCTGATTTGCAAAAAAAAAAAAAAAAAAACCGGCCCATAACACTTCCGCGGAAACTCTACCTCGAGTTTCTTTCTTCACACCGCGTCACGCAAGCTCCTGTGTCTTGGAGTGTCTTAACACGCGTATGCCATGCTTGCGCGCGGAAACAGGCGGCACTATCCAATTTTGTATTTTGTGTGGCCATTTGGCTTTGGTCAATGCATGCAGCCACCACCGTAGCTAGCGCAAAGCTTAAATGTTAGTACCAGTATACGCGTACTGACGTACGTATGTGGATGTGTATCTACATACAAAATGCCATCACTGCATTGCGACACCGGAAAGTTCATTTGGATCCCGGGCTCCAGGAAGCCCGGTATTTCAAAAACAAAAAATCCGCACATTTTTGTTTCAAAAAATTGAGAAAAAAATACCACGTGTAGATATCATCTAGATCTACAAGCGTGCCAAATTTCAAGAACAGATTCGTTTTATTCTGGGCTAGATCTAAAAGACAAATTTCTGATTCCACATACCCAGATTCAAAATTTGAAAATCTATCAGAATTTGTCTTTTTTACACAAAGCAGAATACAACAAATTTGAAGACAAAAAAATTCACGGGCGTGTGTCTCGACAGTACCTACACCTGTGATTTTTTTCACATTTTTTTGAAACATAAAAATGTGCTTTTCAATTTTTCAAAATACCGGGCTCCGTGGAGCCCGGGAGCCAAAACACCGCACTCGACAGCTGTCTCCCTTCCTGCAAAATGGGTTGCTCAATAAATGTGAAGCAACCAACAGAGATACGATACACCTTCTACTTTGGCAAAATCCTAGCTACATTACAAAAGATGGGTCCCTGGGCAGTTGTCCTCCTGAACTAATAACCACATCGACCTGTTGATTTTCCTTTATATTTCAGGTATACTGCTTTATCATGTTTGTTTTCTACTGCTTTATAATGTCCCGGTGTCCTCATCTAATTAACACATAAATCTTGCAAGATTTTGGAGGTGTCACACACTATACTTACATGTACTCCCTTCGTTCTAAAATAGATGACTTTTATTTATCTACAAACGGATGTATTTAGACATCTTTTAATACGTAGATACACCCATATATAGACAAATAAAAGTCAAGTATTTTGGAACGGAGTGAGTAGCATATAAAGAAATTGGTTCTGTACCCGGTGTCCGGTGCACCCCTCTAGCTACAGATGGGTACGCCCCTGCACACCACTCAAAAGATGGCTTGCACGTTTCGTGCACACCTTGTCAATTAATTGTCATTTTTATTCCCTTTTCATCTTTGCATGCACTGTTCGAAATTTTAGCTCATGTAAGGGTTATTCTTGGGGTGAAATATTTAGTGCCATGCAAAGAGTAGCACACCTCTTCATTTTTGTAGACGCAAAAGGCCAAGAGGTAAAAAAAAAATCCCTTTTTCCAATAAACAACAAGTCCATAGCACCCTCTTCATTTTCTGCCCCTCCCTTCCAGGGGCTGCGCCAGGTGTATTTCCTAGATATGCAAGTGAATACCCATGATATTGCAAATCTGTCTTGATTATAGCAAAATATTGATGATTTTTACAAAATAAATACCTATGAATACACTATTATAAATTCCTAGCACCGCCACTGCTCCCCTTTGTACTCCTATAGGACCATAGGCGGGATATATACCATCGCTACCACTGCACCATACCCTACAATATATTGCAACATTATTTTGTCGCAAAATTTTAGATGATATGAGCATCGTTAATATGAAAAATTGTGAAGATGGTGGCTTTGGTCGATGTGATAGATGTTAAGTTGGTAACACATGCGAATACATTTGGAGTTTTTCATGCATGGGCCAGATCAATGGATGAATATATATGCCGGCTTGCGAGCTTCCGATAACAATGTTGAGGGCGATTGTCTGGTCATTTTAACTCATTTAAGGGTTACTTTTTTGGTAAAGTTATTGTAGGTATCAATGTAGGAATCTCGCATCACTTATAAACTAAAATCCCACTAACGTTCCTTAATGGTAGTCATTATCTACATGCAACATATCCACATCATATAATTTTAGCCATCCAATTGTGCATGCCATGTCTATTTAGTCGTCAGATTGATGAGATAAGACCATCTTGCTATGTGTAACTGGAGCACCACAATTAGTTTTGTCATTAATCGTTCGAGCCAACCCTTCATTTCCCTACCAATTGTACTAAAAAATATCACGTAAATTCTATTCGAGATTGCGTTCTCTTTTATATGTAGCCTCTCAAGACATTTCACCCTCTTAATTTTCCGAGCATCTTTACATGCAACCTATCCACATTATCAGTTTCTTCGAGCTAAGGATGTCATCTTATCTACGTCAACTTGATTTCATCTTATATAGGACTTTAAATAATTTGTATGCAACATCAGCCAGGTACATATTCGTGAACCTTGACGACCTTTAATTGGTAAAATACACAACCATTCTACATCGAGTAAATTACCCTATCGCCTATTGTGATCAACAAAATCTTACAAAATCTTATTGTTTCATGCGTCTCGTTTATTTACTAAATAGTTTTTTAAGAGATACCACTGTCGTGGATACCCTTCTAGTAATACTTAATGTCATGGTACATCTGATTTCGCATATATGAGTACACACAAGCAAGTAACACTACTCTTCTTTTTTATAGGTACAAAGGCCGAGAGGTCATATTTTGTTTCATTGTCCAAAAGAAAAACAATAGCAACTAAATAACACCCTCTTAATTTTCCTTTCCTACTATATTCCTAGCACCAAAGGATCATCGCATCTATACCAACGCTCCCGATATACTATACCATACAATCTTACATATATAATGCAACAAGATTTTGTCACGATCATAGACAAAGATTGTTGGGAGATCTTTGAGTGTGGCGTTTAACAATGTGAGGGCGAGTGTGGTAACCGGTTCATCTTCGGGATCGGCTCGGGAACCTCCTGGATATAGATAACATATAAGTTCCGTTGTAAAAGCACGAGTAGCGTTAGTCGGTAAAAGAATCTGAATTGTCACATTCCACACTAAAAATGAGACAAGAAAAATCCCGAGCCATATCGATGTGTGTTTGATAGAACTTTGCATTGACATATATATATTTTTACAGTCTTTTCTAGCTAGTTGATTTTTTTTTCGCGAAAACGCAAAAGACTTGCGTTTCGATGCATTGATAGAAAAGAAGGTTTATGTACAAATCCAACATGGGACAACTCCACACCATACAACTCAACCCGGAAACTAGTCTAGGGGAGGAGCTGGCGAAGACCTCGGGCTCCTGCGCTCGTCCAGTCTCGCGCCTCGACTTTGATCGTGTCGAGTAGGGAGGAGACAGAGGGACGCGTATTGTCAAAGACTGCTGCGTTCCGATGCTTCCAGATCCACCACGCCGTGAGCATGATCAGCGACGAAGTGCCCTTGCGCAACTGGCGAGGGGTGGTCCGCAACACCAGCGACCACCACTCCGTGAAGTCACCCTCCACGATTGGGGGCCTCGCGGTCGATCGTATCCAAGACAACACCTTGTGCCAAACTGTCCTCGAGAAAGGGCAGCCGGTGAGGATGTGCGCCATAGTCTCCTCGGACTGGTCGCACAACGGGCAACTTGCCGGGTGCGGGAGACCCCGTCGCGCAAGGCGGGCACCCGTCCAGCACCTATCCTGGCATGCCAGCCAAATGAAGAACTTCACCCTCGGAGGCGCCCAGGATTTCCAGTTGAGCTTCCACGATCCTGAAATAATCGATCCTTCGAAGAGGATGTTGTAGCAGGAGCGGGAGGAATACTGGGCATCCGTCGTCCATCGCCAAACCATCCGATCTGGCTCCACCGAAAGCTGCACACCCTGCAGGTGGGTCCAGAGTTGGACGTACTGCCACAAAGCGAGCGGGCTCAGAGCGCCGGTGATGTCGGTGATCCAGCTGCGCTCAGCTAGCGCCTGCTGTACCGTCCGTCGCTTCCTCCGCCGCTTAGGGATCAACGCATACAGATCGGGTGCAGTCTCCCTGATGGGCCGGCCATCCATCCACCGGTCCTCCCAGAATAGGGTGGAGGTCCCGTCGCCGATCACCATGTAGGTTGACGCGTCAAAGATACTCCGTTCATCCTCGGAGAATTGCATGTCGAGTCCGCGCCATGGCCGCTGGGGGTCGGTGCGCATCCTCCAAAGCCAGCGCACCCTGAGACTGATGGCCGTCCTCGCAAGGTCCGGTATCCCCAGGCCTCCATACCATAGTGGTCGGCATACGCGGGACCAATTCACATGGCAGTGGCCACCATTGGCGTCCGCCCTCCCCATCCACAGGAACCCTCGTAGGATCTTGTTCACCTGCTTCAGTGCCTTCTTGTTGAGGCTGAGCACTATAAGCTGATGGAGTGGGATTGCCGCAAGTACCGAGCGGACGAGCGCGAGGCGACCCGCCCTGGGCATCATCGAAGCCTTCCAGGTGGGCAGCTTATCCGCGATCTGGTCAACCACCGGCTGTAGGGCCTCACCTGACAGTCGCCTCAGCGAGAGGGGGATGCCGAGGTACTTCACGGGATAAGGTGCCATCTGGCATCCCATAGCTGCCTCAGCACCCTGTGCAATCTCCTCCAAGCAGGCAATAGGGGATACAGAGCACTTCGCGAAGCTGGTGTGTAGTCCTGATGCGTGACCAAAGAGCGCAAGAATTTCGCGCACAGCGCGTAGTTCTGTCTCATCTGGGTGGCAAAAGATGACTACATCGTCGGCATAGAGGGACACCGACGTCACCAGCTCCTGGCGCGCAAGGAGCTTAAGGATCCCTAGCTCCAGGGCCTTAGCCAGCACCCTGCTAAGCGTGTTCATGACAAACACGAATAACGTCGGCGATAAGGGGTCTCCTTGTCTCAGGCCCCTCCTATGCCAAATCGGAGGGCCTGGCTCGCCATTGAGCAACACCCGAGTGCTCGCAGTGGACAATAGGATCGCGACCAACTCGCAGAACCTTGGCCCAAAGCCCATCTTACGGAGGATCTGAAAAAGGAACCCCCAGGAGACGGAGTCAAAGGCCCGTGCTATGTCCAGCTTGAGCATCACCCGTGGTTCCTTAAGCTTATGTAGGAACCTGGCCGTCTGCTGAACCAACATGAAGTTGTCGTGGATGCAGCGCTTCCGAATGAAGGCGCATTGGTTGCTATCCACCAGCGACGCCACCCTAGGAGCCAGTCTTGATGCCAGCGTCTTTGCCACCAACTTGGCAAATATGTGGATCAAGCTGATGGGGCGGTAATCACCCAGCGCCGCTGCATCTGGGCGCTTGGGCAGCAGGGTCAGCAGTGCCTGGTTTAGGCCCTGGAACCCGCGCCCGTTCATCATGAAGAGTTTGGCGAAAGCCGCCATAAAATCGCCCTTCACGGTCCCCCAACAGCTCTGGAGGAACTCAGCTGTGAAACCGTCCGGTCCTGGCGCCTTCCCATGGGGTAGTCGCCTTACAACCTCCCAGACTTCCTCCTCCGTAAAGGGGGCCTCCAGCTCGGAAAGGTCCTCGGAGTGCGTATCCAGGAAGTCTAGGTCGATGGAGAACTGGCGGTCCACCGATGTACCAAGTAGGCCCTTGAAGTGCGTGAAAGATGCCTCTGCCATGGCGGCATGGTCCGAGATAACCGCGCCATCGACCTGGAGGCTGTGGATCACGTTCTTCTGCCGGCGGTAAGACGCGTGCTGGTGGAAGAAGGCTGTGTTGGCATCCCCCTCCCTCAACCAAGCGATCTTGGCTCTCTGGCGGGCCATCGTGCGCTCCAGAGAGGACAAGCCAAGGTACGTCTGTTTAAGGCGCGCCCGGAGGCTGCGCTCATCCGGGGAGAGCAGTCGGGTCTCCATAGCAATGTCCAACCTCAGGACCACCTCCCGCGCTGTCATCAGCTGCAGTTTAACGCACCCAACTTTCTTGTCACTCCAGCTTATTAGGCTACGAGCCGTGCGTTTCATCTTGGCGGTAAGCCGCCGATACGGGTCCGGGTCGCCATCGATCGCGCCCCAAGCGGACTCAACCACCTCACTGAAGCCATCCAGCTTCAGCCAGAAGCGTTCGAACTGGAAACGCTTCCGACCAATCGACTGTGTGGTGCAGTCGAGAAGGAGGGGGCAATCTCACAATAATTTGTGAGTCTCAATCGATTTCATAGCATTGCAAATCCTTTCTAGTGGAAACTATAATTTGTGGCAATCTCTTTTATTTAGTGTGCAACACTACATTTTTCAATCGTCAGGGTCAAGTAGAAACAGAAAATAATCAGCGAAAAGCCTCTTTTGCACGATACTAAATAAATATCTTCCACGCAAACCCAACACCTCCGCTCCATAAAGAAGACCAGCTTCCTGAACTGTCGCAGCACCCTGCCTGCTCCTCTTTCACTTTGTACTCTCTCGGTGTGCGTGCGGCGTGCGGCGTGCGCGTGCGAGCGAGCGAGAGAAAACAAGCGAGGCTGCTTCCTTCGCATGTGAGCTAGGAGAGGAGAGCGGGGCCATGTCGATCGCACTGGAGAGCGGGCCCGGCCTAGGAGGCGGCGGCGGACGGTTCGGCCGCGTCGCCCGCTGCGGCGCCTACGCGGCGGCCTCGCCGCCGGCCTCGGCGGGGCGCGGCGGCTCGTCGTCGGCGGGGCGGGGCAGCAGCGGCGCGGCGGCCGCGGCGGCGCAGTGGGAGTGGGACGGCGAGGAGGTGGAGGGCGGCGACGGCGAGGTGCAGAGCTCCTACAAGGGCTCCCCCTTCGACACCATGGACGCGCTCCAGGAGGCCCTGCCCTACAGGTG
The DNA here is from genome assembly GCA_012064385.1 of Puccinellia tenuiflora. Classification (NCBI taxonomy): domain Eukaryota; kingdom Viridiplantae; phylum Streptophyta; class Magnoliopsida; order Poales; family Poaceae; genus Puccinellia; species Puccinellia tenuiflora. The sequence continues at coordinate 2,187,439 of QRDG01000050.1, read as the reverse complement.
AGCGCCCCCTTCTCTCTCTCTCCTCGCCGCGAAGCGCGGATCTTGGTTCTTGGTTAGCCCCGGGGTTTCTTGGCGGCTCCCCCGGGCGATTCGGGGTAATGTGGGTGCAAGAATCGCTTGTTCTTCATCCCGGTGCGCGTGTTCCTTTCGGGAGAAATGTTGGAGGGTTCTTGATCCCGGCGCGCGTCATTCATTAATCCCGGCGGCGAAGATTGGTTCTTGATCGGGTTTAGTTGGGGGAATGCGCGGTAGGTTCTTGCTTCTCCGCGTCTTCTTGGGTGGTCTTGAAGTGATTTGGGCGACGCCATTCAGTTCCTGCTCCTCTGGTCTGCGATTCTGTTAGTAGATTGGGGAATTTGTTTGTCGTTTGGAATGAACAGATGGTTAATTGGAGGTCATTTAGTGCTTTAGGTGATTCTTGGTGGCGCTTTACCTTACATCCTAGGTAGTATTCATTACGCAAATAGTACCTTGAACTATATTGTTTCACAGGCATTCATGTATCTCCTTTTGCTTGTGTTGCTACGGTGAGGCGTTGTGGATTGTTATGTAGTGTTACCAAGTGTCTGTGGAGCTGCTTCGTTAGTGTTTCCTGACATGTAATTATTACACCTGAAGTGACACGCTACTTGGCAGGATCATGCTCTATTGCTCTCCCAGAATTATGATTGTTTTATGTCTTCACAACAGATGCTTGTTTAGTGATGAATTTTGTTATGTTAGTTGGTAAAACAATCAGTTATATACATTGCAAATGCATTTAACCACATCATTACTGATTGATCTGTACAAAGGGTAGGGTAAACACAGATGTCTGATACGATGTCTGCATATACTTTTTTTAGCATGAATACTTTGTTGTAGCATCTAAATAGTAAATATGAATCATTTCTTCGTTTCTGTGTGCAATAAATTGAATACAGTCATCTATTTTATCAGGATGCTTGTCATATTTTTACCGACGGGTCAGCGAGAGCAAAAATGGTGCACACTGTTTTTAGCATGTAACCTATGGACTGTGGTTCAGTATTAGTATTTTTTTTTGGGATTTTTCTACAGTACTATGAACTTAGCACACTTGTTAGTAGCTTAATGTTACTTATTGGTTCTTGCCACTCGTATCAGCATAACATGATTGGAGAGGAGATTAAGTTATGTGGACAAAGGACACATTTGGTGTAGCTAACACTTGGCTGACACAGGGAGCAAACAGATACTGCAATCTTGTTTCACATGCTTTTGTTTGCTTGCTTATTGTATATGAAAACTAGTTGTCGAACCACGCCATTAAAATATTCAGTGATTTGTTTATGTTGTTGATCTGGCAGCTTAATTTTGTCTGTTTGTTCCCTGTGAACTTCCTGGAGATTGCTCCCCTCTGAAATCTTGAGAGAAATATGCTTCATGAAATTACAGATCTTCCATTTTGCTGAGCAATTTCAATCTTTTCCATATGGCAGGAAAGGGGTATCCAAGTTCTACAACGGCAAGACTGGATCTTTTGCAAAGCCTCCAGCTGCTGTGATCCCGTCTCCTCCATCCGTCAAGGGCCTTCCAAAGCCAGAAACCCCATCCCCTAGGAAGCGGAAAGGTCTTCTTCCATTCAGTTTCAAGTGGGGCAGAGCACAGAACAAAGAGGTATACCCTGAAGATGATGTTGTGGACAGCCCCCCCACGACTTGCAGGAGGATGACGTTGTCTCCGGCCGCCACAAGCAGCTCAGGGAGCAACAGTGGCAGTGATGATGAAGCTCAGAAGTTGCCTCCCCGTCGACCACCAAGAAGATCCGGCAGTGGCACGGGTGTCTTTGCTTCTCCACCCACGCCTCGTCCACCGAAGCTGTTCCCAGCTCACAATAGATCACAGTCGATGCGTGAGCTGCAGGATGTGACGGACTCGACCGCCATGGTCTCTCCCAGGGACAAGCGCCGGAAGAACTAGCAAGAAACCCTGGATCTCAGTGCTCTGTCAGTCCTCTCAACCACTGGTGTCCATTTTAGACTGCGGAATCCAGTGGGCGACGCCTGTGTGCTAGCGATGCTTTTTGTGAGGTCGAAGGGACCTACCTGTGTCGATAGAGCTGGGAAACAAACTCTCCTTATACCCTGGTGCTCAATACATAGAAATGAACCCTGAGTAATTAGTGGGCTTTCATGCATTGGTTGCTACTGTTTGACTTGTAAATGCTGGATTCTGCTATTGTCGACTAATTCAATCATGTTGCTCTGCGCTGTATCTGCGTGCCAGTAGCACCAGCGTTGCGTGTTTTGTTCTTGTTTTGTTGCCAGTCTCCTCTTTTTGGAACGAATTTGTCTGGGCTGAGCAGATCCATCAGTTACATAGTTTTTTTTTTTCTGGGATGATGATCCCAGCCACCTCTAAAAACACTTTATTTCTAGAGTTTATCAAAGAAAAACTGTGAAATAAAGTTGCATCCTCCTGTGATATATATTAGGGTGTTGTTTTGAGGTCCGTCGTCAAGGTAAAATATATTGGGGGTGTTGTTTTCTTTGCTCTTAACCGCAATCGATACAAGTTCTTATGGTCATGCATTTCATTTGTATGCTACAGATGGCTCCCAGCAAACACCGGCGTATCGGGTGAGAATGAGCTAGTGCCCAGTCTACTGTTGTCGTTCCTCCTGGCGTGCGACCGGAAGTACTCCATGTGCGTGTTGCTGGAAATGCTGGCTCCTCCTGGGCAAGCACATCCCCGTCGGGCACGATGACGAGAGGAGGATGTCGACAGTGCGTAGGGCAACTCTGCAGAGTCAGTTTCCTGCGAAACTGCAGAAAAACAAGAGATTACTATTTAACTTGGGAAACCCTTCGCAAGATCACGATGCGACTCTACATTTAGAGAATTTTGAATCCAAATCAGTATATGAGAGTGTTCTCTTCCCCACTGTCTACAGTGGAAACAACTGGACAGCCTCTAACTATCAGGCTATTAGGGTCACCGAACATAAGAGGTACATATCAATGAAGCAAAGTTGTAGCAATTGCATAGTATGAAAAATCATCGCAACATTGTCTCTCATTCTCAGAAAAAAGCCCGTTAACACGATGTTCATACCATTAGGTGTCCACAAACATTTCATACAAGGAGGAGGGGCAATGGTTAACTAAATCTGTTTCGTGGATTGCGGGAAATATAACTGACTGATAATTTTTGGAGCACGAGCAAGGTTCCTAGCTAGGTTCCATTTCATTTGTCCTCTGTTTGCTGCTTTCATGGAGCTGAGTTCGTCCAACAGAAATCCAAACAGCAAATGCAGCGGCGACACCGGCGGCGATTACCCCAGCTCTAACTTGCCTCTTGTTCCTCTTGGTAGGTTTTGTGGCTGCTTGTTTCAGCTTCTCCAGTTCCCCGGATACCCTGCCAACAAGGGTCCGAGACCAGACCTGTCTCTGCATCAGATGCTCGTACGCGACGGAGTTCTGAAACCGAAAATCAAATTGGAAATTATTGTCAGTGCATACATGCATCCAAGAGATAGAATCTACTTTATCTTGGAAGAGAAATGGGAATAGATAGGATGAAAAACATGCTGCCCTGATGTTGCGAATACGGTAAGATCGATGTAAATCTAGACGTGCCTCAAACCTGTCTGGCTTTAATTGTTTGCGATATTAGGTGGAAGAATGCAAGTAGGAGGCACTTAATCTGCTAGCGGAAAATATTCAGAGTATAACAACATAACTTGAGACTGGCACAATGGTCATCAGAAACGAAACTAAAAACTGGGAGTCAGGATGTTGCAAATCAAGGTGATCCACTGCAGTGTCTAGTACTATTTTCCTTTCCATCAAACGGAAGGAATTTCACACAAAAATATGTAGGGGAGACTAACCGGGATACAAAGAGGCACTGCTAGGGTGTGATGGAGGTTATTCTCAAACATACGACGAACACCATTCTCATACTCATCCCACTGCTTGAGATCGCCGGGATCATCACAGAAGTGGGGGACGCGTTGGCTGCAGTAGGGCATCCAGCTTCTCCAACATCTGGGGCACACACTGGTTCACGGTATTGACCCGAGCACATCGCCATTCGTAGTCCTCTCTGCTCATGCCGCACCGAGGGTCATATCGCTGCGCAACGGCGACCAGATTTAAGAGATGTAAGCACCAGCCTTGATCGAGAATGCAACCATCCTGAAAATAATAAGAATCGCAGTCGTTTTTTCGAGAGAGCAGCATCGCTACGCACCTGTGTTCTTCATTTTCGTCATCGTCTGAAAAAGGTTTCCAAATGCTTACTAGCGCAGCTGCGCTATTTGGACAGATTGAGCGCTCACGCTACGCGACACTACGCGACAGCGTACGGCGAGGAGGCGTGCGCGGCCGGCGAGCAGGCATAGCGACGCGTCGGCGACGCGTGCGCGGCTAGCAAGCCCAGCGGCGCGCACAGCGACTCGAGGCCGGCGAGCTCCCTGAGGCGCACGGCGAGGAGGCGTGCGTGGCCAAGCACGGCGAGCAGGCATGCGGGCGCCTCGACGCGAGGCGAGTTTGCCGAGGCGCGGCTGCGAGGATGCGTGCGCGGCGACGCGAAGCCTGCTAGCGCGGAGGGCCGCGAGGAGACGTGCGTGGCTAGGGAGGCGCAGCTCCTTTTTGGTCGCCGGAGCTTGTCCGGCGACAAGCTCGAGCGGCGGCCGGGGGTGGAGCACGGCGGCAATCCGCTACGGCGATCAATCGAGAGCGGGGAAGGCATGGGGAGGTCCATAGCTCACCAGGAGCACGAGATGATGGTCAGTGGGGGTCTAAGGAGGTCGGACGGCGTCGCAAATTGAGCTCGACCACGGTGTCTGGAGTTGGGGACGGCGGCCTCGATCCGGCGATTGACGGCATCCCAGCAAGTACGGCTTGTTGAGGAGGGAGATGGGAGCAAGGCGGAGCTTCTTGACTGCTCGGTTCGTCCGGGGGTGGTCGGAGACGACGGCGAGCGTGGTCGGCGGCGAACGGCCGTTTTGGCCGCGAGGCGGGGCGAAGGAGCGGCTTCCTGCGCGCGGCCAAGCACGGGGCCGTGCGGGCACGACCAGCAGGCCGAGCCAGCCAGAGAGCTGTTGCAGCTTCCGAGCCAGCCGGCGTCCAGGCGCCGTAGTGTTATTTTATGGTAATCCAAATCCGTTTCTATAAGTGAGAAGGCTAACGACGGAGCGAAACGAGGCCCGTCGCCGGTAGGCTTGGGCCGAGTTGTAACTGATCAGGACACCGATTGTTGCCGACCTAGTTTAGGTCAGGACCACTATAAATACGTCTTGTAAGCCGCCGCCGGAGATAAGCCACACATTGTAAATCCCGGCGCGTTTGTAACCTCACCCCGAAATAGTGAAGTATTGCTGGCTGGCGCCCGTGGTTTTTCTCTTCCTTGTTGGAAGGGTTTTCCACGTTAAAATCTCGTGTCCCCTGTTGGTTTGATCTTGCTTAATTTCATCGTTGTTTTGCTATCGCTTGTAACAGGGCGCGGCAGACTGGCCTCCCGGCGGGACGCCGGTGCACACGGTGGTCCAGGAGTAAACCCACCATAGTTGCTTTTATTTTGTTGTGGAATTGCTTATCGCTATTACCAAGTTGCCCTCATCGAACACCATTTGCTATGCCTGGTGGCAAACCTGTCTGGCATGGTAATTTGGAAGGCCTGGAATTGGATGATATGTTAAGTTGCTTCACCTCCTAGAAAAGTTGCTTTTATTTTGTTTTGGAGTTGCTTATCGTTGTTATGAAATTGTCTCATCGAACACCAAGATTGCTTCACATCCTAGCAAAGCTGTTTTCTTAATTTTGTTCTAGAGTTGCTTACCGCTGTTATAAAATTGCCTCATCGAACACCAAAGTTGCTTCACATCCTAGCAAAGTTGTTTTTTTATTTTGTTTTAGAGTTGCTTACCGCTGTTATAAAATTGACTCATCGAACACCAAAGTTGCTTCACATCCTAGCATAGTTACTTTTTATTTTGTTCTAGAGTTGCTTACCGCTGTTATTTGCCTCATCGAACACCAAAGTTGCTTCGCATCATACCGAAGTTGTTTTTTATTTTGTTTTGGAGTTGCTTGCCAACGTTATGAAGTTGCCTTATCGAATACCAAATTTGCTCCGTCTCGTACCAAAATTGATTTTCATTGCTGTGGAGTTGCTTATTGTTGTTCTGAAGTTGCCTCCTCTCACACCAAATTTTCCTTTGTTGTGAAGTTACCTCGTCGCACACCAAATTGCTTATCTTTGTTATAAAGTTGCCTCCAGATGTTGTGAAGTTGACTACTGATATGGTAACTTGTTAAGTTGTTGCTAAGTTGCTACCGTTGTTGCAAAGTTGTCTCTTGTTATGAAGTTACTACTGCTATTACGACTTTGTGTACCAATGTTGTGAATCTAGTTTTTTCATCGCGCAACATAGTTGCCTTATCCCGCATAAAAGTTGCTCCGTCGAGCATCAAAGTTGCTTGTTAAAAAAGTTCGTCAAAATATATGGAAATGATATCTATTTTGAAAGAGCTTGTCGCAAGGATTCCAAAAGTGAAAACGGATTATAATTTACAAGTTCGGTGTAAATGTTATTGTGTTTTTAATTCCTCAAAACGGATTAGTTGCACATGACGTCATCCTTTGCATGTGCAGAAACGGTAGTGCAGGTTTTGCATTAGTAAAGCGCGTGGACTAGTCGGTAGGAAATCAAGGGGATCGAATATTTTTTTGTGAGCGCTAGCAATCTAAAGCATACTTCCTTGCTCCTACACGGACGCTCCTCAGAGCTCAGCGCTTCTCGGCCGTCCTATAGACGTTGGAACGGATCGTGGCCGTCCGTTGAATTCGCGCGGTGGCAGGGTCCGTTGTTCCACCGAACTTCAGGGGCAAAATCGTCATTTCACGTCTGTGGTATATAAGCTGCGCCCCACGCGTTAGAAAACCCTAGCCGCCGATCCCCGCGTCGTCTCTCCTCCCCCGATCCCCTCCCTCCCAGCCGCCTCTCTCATCGCCGATTCTGCTCCGCACGGAAGGAGTACAGATCGTGGCCGCGGCCGACCTCGCGCGACTGGTGAAGCGCCTCACCGTCGGGACAAGGAGGCGAGCAAGGTCCCGCCGGCCTCCTCCCGCGGAGGGCGCCACTCCCCTCGCGTTCGCTTGCGGCCCTCTTGCTGTGTCGTCCGTCCCGCCTCCGTTCCCCATTACGAGCGCCGCCTCCTCCACCACCACCCTTGCCCTCCCCCCTCTTCGTTGCACGCACCAGCCACTCTTTGCATCTCGCCGCTCGAAAGGACCGGCCCGCCGTTAGCACTACAGCAGTCGCTGCTGCTGTCGCCTCTCCATCCTCTTCGACACGAGTTTCACTGGATGCAAGGCTCCACGGCCTGGTCCGTGGAGGAGGAGGACGGACAGCAGGCAGCAGCCCGTCGGCCTCGCCCCGCGGCCTCCACAGTCTCTTCTCCCTTGACTGCCAGGGATTTCTCGCTGCAGCATGGAGCGTTCAGTGCGGGTGAGATTCTTTCAATTTCTTTCTTTCCGTCCTCTGTTCTTTCTTCTCCTCTCTTTCTCTTTGGTTTGCATATGGGTTCAGCTACAATTCGTGTACTTCGAATTATCAGCAGGTTACGATTACTTCAAATTTTTGCACCATACTTTTCTTGCAGAGTTGACACAGATCTGGGAGGATATTAAGCCATGTGGTGCGTAGTAGTGGTTGGAGAGCATTTGTAATGTGGCCATAGAGCTGAGCGTCAGTGTGTGTTCATATCTTGCAGAGTTGACACAGATCTGGGAGGATATTAAGCCATGTGGTGCGTAGTAGTGGTTGGAGAGCATTTGTAATGTGGCCATAGAGCTGAGCGTCAGTGTGTGTTCATATCTGCATAATTGGGGACATAAAATCATTGCTCATCTCCCTTCGTGTATCTTCTCCCAAAAGTGTGTTGGGAAGAGGAGAAAAAGACACTACAAGCTCATACTTTTTGTATCTTCACCCAAGGTCGTTGCTCATCTCACTTCGTATATATCCTCACCAAAATTGAACATTTATGCAGATATAGGTAAAGTAATTTATTTATCATGCTTTGTGGTTTATCTTTGAGGAGGCTAGAAATATGTTCATATTTTGAGGAGGCTAGATTTTCCTTTAATATTCTGCTTGATGAAATTATCAAATGATTTTTTGTAGGTCTATGTGATTGAAAGTGTACTGGCTTAGGCAGCGCGCTGTCAATTATTGTTGCCTCTTTCTCTTTGAAGGGTGTTATTTTCTGGCCTTCAAAGGGTATATTATGGAAATGGTTAATGTGATATTCCCTTGTGTGATCATTGCCATACATATCAACCCTCTTGCACGGTCTAATTTTTGTCTAAGGTAATTACTGCGCCTTATAAGTGAACTCAGTGTCCATCTTATTTTTCTTAAATGTAATGATGTACATAGTGTTTGGATATTGTAAAGATATATTTTTCTTCTACATGTAGCTTTCTTGCACGTACATAGCTTTCTGGGTTAAAATGATGCTTGATTGAATGCATGCATGGTTAAATCCATACAAACTATTTGTGTAAAGGTTGTCCCAGAGAAGAATAGTTATAAAGACATCATGTGGATCAATTTGATTCATTTGGCTATGAAATATTTCAGTAGGAGTGATTCTCCTTTTCTTCTATATGAATATGAAGATTGGCAATTCAATTCTTTAGGATTTCTTGCTAATGAAGCACTGCCTTTTCCCCTGGGCCTGGTCACATGTGTTGATATCATCTTTGTTGCCTGGTTTCCTTCAGATCTTTGCTTGATAGTTTAGTACCACAGTTCAGAGACAATGGCAACACATTTTTTTCAGTTTAATAGAATGGATAGATTTTATATTGAATCCCAGATATGATTCCATGTTACATATATGTGTAGTAGTATACCATGTTCATTTGTGTATTTCAGTGGGAAGCCAAATTTATTTCCATGAAATATGTCTAGGTAACCTAACTTACCATTGTTTTTTTACAGAAAATACTAGCGGACGATCATATTGGCTGTATCATGTCATGCATAGCGGGCGATCAGGTCTGTTGTATGGATCTGAAACAAAAAAAAAATTCTTCTTTTCGGTGATCTACTTGATTCACCTGCATTTTACAAACTTCAAGGTTGAATGTTTTTCCACCTGATTTGTACTAAGGGTCATATAAAGACATAAAAGGCAACTTATAATGCCAATTTGATGCCTTGCAGGTCTCAGTAGAAGTTTTTCTGCATCTTCTCATGGGAAAGACCATAGTCGATGCAAAGCTGTGAACTTGAGAGGTCTTCACTTTCAGCCTTTTTTATTTGTTCCCGGAGTAGCTAAATATTCTATCTCTTATGTACCATGCTAATTTAGTGCGTTATAGAATATGGTGATTTGGTTTCTACATAATCTATGTTTGGTTATTTTTAGTGCTAAAACAAGCAGCATGTTAGTGGGTATAACCCGATCCTAAACCTTGATATGTGTTTCTGTTAGCTGTTTTCACCGAGTAAATTATTTGCCGTGTGATATTGGTGCTAGACATAGGATCATATGTGTAGATTGTGAACTAAATGGTAAGCTAATGAAAATTGTGGTTCACAATCTTGAGAATCATGTCTGGGTACCTGTCTAGAACTACTTTGTTATAAGCATTTCAATACAAGATGCTTCAGTTCTCCCATTGCAATACCAAAATTAAATCTCTGGGCCTTCTATCAAATGAGCAAGATGCTGGGACTACTCACTTAGCATATTTACTATCTAAATGCCCCCCTCCCCCTATCATAGTACTCATATAGCATGTTTACGGATACGATACGCTTACTTTAACTCCACCATATCCAGAAAACGAGTTTCAATTAATTGAGTTTTGTTCTTTCTTCCAATTTAATAATCTCAGCTCCAATACATTTTATACGGATCACTGTGTTTCACCACTGCTCTGTATTTCCTGTTTCTTACGCTTCTGATCGTGTGATGTCGTAATTGTTGTTTTCATTTGAACTTAGCCCATCAACCGTTGCAAACGTTGAGTGAGTACCCTGATATATACAACTCGCAATTCATTGGTTGGATTGTCATTTGTATTCATGTTTGTCAATTTTGTTGTACACTTGGACTATAAGGCAGTATACATGAGAGTATATTTTCCATTTAGTCTATCCATTGACATCAAAGGAAAGATGCTAAACATTTACGACCTTACGCCTGTTGTGTTATTGATAGATACCTTTCTCTGTCATGCAAATGCAGGAACTGTGGGTTCATATTCCATGGACCACACACTCCAATTAATCCAAATTGGTAATGCAATCTCTTTGATCATGTATTGTGTTGATAACTCGACGTTTTGATCAGATCACCTTATGTCATCAGTTTAACAGACATATGACTGTGTGTGAAGCCTGCTTCTGTATTCTTCGAAAGAAACTGTGATTCTCCATTGTATCGGCAATGCACTTGGTGCGATCCAATTACACTAGATCTAATTGGAGCCCAGCTATTGTGGATATTGTTGTTATAGTTAACATTTTGTTTAGCTTATACATTAGGATATTAACCGGCTCCTTAATCATTTGTATAAAATATGAAAACCACGGGCAAAAAATTCAAAGAACCAAAAAGTGCCGCGCGGCAAGCCGCGCCGTTCGAATCTAGTCTAAAGCATACTTCCTTGCTCCTGCCAGCCCGCTCCTCAGAGTTTAGCGATTCCTGGCCGTCCTATAGACGCTTCCTTCGATCGTGGCCGTCCGTTTTTTCGCCCGGTGGCAGGGGTCGTAATTCCGTCGAACTCCAGGGGTAAAATCGTCATTTTTACTTCTCTACATTTTTTTTTGGTTTCTTCTGCAATTATGGAAGAAATAGGCACATCACTTGGAAGTCTTTTTATGCTATATTGTTTCATGGCAAGTTTGGTCAAATTTATTTGTTTCGGTGGATTCTAAATAATGTTTGTGTTTTCCCTTAAAAAAATGACATTTGGAGAGCCTATACTGGCCATAATAATCTTGATATTTCAGTTCACATAAGGTCTAATTTACCGGTTCTTATAAAATAAAAAGGAATATTTAAATACATTGCCAAACTGAAATTTGCTTGAGGACTTGAACATATAGTTAATTTGTTGCAACGAATTCAATTGTTTTGTACTTTCTCCATTCTCCATTGGTTTTTAGGACCATCAGCGTCTTGTGGCAGTAGTATATTGGCTGGCTGCCATTAGGTGATCATATACACACACCTCTTTGATCTTAGTTTGATGTGTGGTCTGTTCATGTTCTTCCTTGCAGGTGATGATGCATCTCTCGGTTACTAGCAGAAAAACCTTGCAGTGGACTTCCTTGATTCGAACCAAGGTAAGGCATTCCCTCCTCATTCCGTGTTCCTCTCTTCATCGCCAAGCTCATACCTTCTCTATTCCGCCTCTCTCTCTCTCTCTCTCTCTCTCTCTCTCTCTCTCTCTCTCTCTCTCTCTCTCTCTCTCTCTCTCTCTCTCTCTCTCTCTCTCTCTCTCTCTCTCCCGGCAGACAACAAGAGAAGCATGTGCGGCCACTGCAGCCGAGCTTGCGTTAAACGTCTAGATAGTTGAAGCCTCGGCCGGACCTCCCTGCCTTTTGGCCCTCTTGTGGGTATCTTTACTTTTCTCCGATCTCTTCCACTTCGTTATCTTCTGTAAATGCCCAGCTGCTGCACTTCAAGCAAATATGTAGAACTGTTGTACATGGGATGAGGTTCACTTCCTTTCATCTCCTCTGATTTGCCAAATTTAATTGTATATGGTTGTTTTTTCTTCTCTCCTCGATTGTTGTTGTTCGTTAAGATCGTGAAAGCATCTATCATGTGTTTCAGCCATCCTTTTAGAAATAATTGTGGCTTGCATGTTACTCTATCTTTGGTCATGTCACTATTGCCATTGCCAATCAAATATCCACGTTTCCCTATACTGGGCTTTATCTATTATACTGCCTCCACGTGTGTTTCCTCCTACCACAAGGACTTGGTTGATACATTGCTGGAGTCAACACGACTTTGCACTCCCCAAAGCTCATGTACTAGGTTCATGTCCATATTTGTTCAGTACCTTGCTTCATCTTTATTACAGGTGATTTTGAGGTTGTCTGGTTTTACCATTTTTTGTTGTTCGTGTTTCTTATAGAAAATACTTAATTAACTTATAAATTTTCAATATAATGTAGAACCTGGAGAATTATTTGATCTAGCTTTGAGCATTTATTCGATTTTCGGTATTTGGAGCTTTTATCACCCATTAGATGATCTGTTGGGATCTTTTTTGCTGTAGTACCCATTCAAATATGTTTTTTTGTTTGTATATTTTCCATGGTTATTTCAAACTCGGAAAACATGTAGAATTGGTGATTTCCTTTTCTATTCTTATATGATGGTCTATATCAAGAGGTTATCTTTGCAAAAAGTTTTGGTTTCGTAAAATATGCAAATGTTCAGCTTAAACAGAGATGCAGAGTTCCATATATTTTTTAATTAACATATATGTTCCAAAGGAAGACTGTCAATTACTAACTAACATGTATAGGGTCTGCAATACATATTAATTTTGCTTTCGAACACTAAATTTTGACTTCAATTTCTTTATTCTTTCTTACTGATATTATATTGCTATATCTGTGCAACAATCTCTCACTTTATCTTGGTAAACTGTGCTTGAACAGATTAATTGCAATTATCACATGAGGAACACCTTTCAACTAAGAATGCCAATAGTGACATTTATCATGTGAACATGGTGAGCATTCAGCCAGATCAAACTTATTTTGCCTGTACATACTGTCTGCGCGTGACTGCCCAGCAAACTGTGGTCTTTAATATTATGGAGTCTCATTAGGTGTTTGAGATCATGTTATCATTACCTAGCTTAGATCAGTGAACTGGTCAAAACATATGTATTCAGAATTGCTTCCATGTGGGCATGTGTTATGTACTCCTAGATGCAGCTATCATGAAACAACCTTATGTTATGTCAGTGTGGTACTCCTAGATGCAGCTCTGATAAATTCTTTGATCTCTGTACACGTACAGGCCAAACATGCTATAGTTGTTGTTTCCCTTATACATATGGACATTATTCATATATTTAGTAATCTATACAAATTTTAAGAACCACGGGTAAAAATTTCAAAGAATCTACAAGTGTTGCGCAGCGAGCTCCGCCGTTGAAGCAGTTGTTGCTGTCTTTGTTGGAACTACTACCCAAGAATATGATGGTGCTTTCTTCTCTTTAAATCATCTCTTCTTACTTACAGTATATCATTTCTCTTTCTTCATCTCAACCTCATTTTCTATTAGTACAAAGGTGAAAGAGGCTTGGCTGGTATGGCTGCCTGTTCATGGTACATTAATGAAGATATCGTCGACATGAACATATTCCGTGCAAGGTAAACCAGCCGCTGCGGATGCACAGACATATACCTGTACTAATTCATTATGCCCATCATCGTTGCAAACGTTGACTGAGTACCCTGATATATACAACTCGCATTTCATTGGTTGGATTGTCATTTGTTTTCATGTTTGTCAAGTTTGTTGTACACTTGGCCTATAAGGCAGTATACATGAGAATATAGTTTCCATTTAGTCTATCCATTGACATCAAAGGAAAGATGCTAAACGTTTACGACCTTACGCCTGTTGTGTTATTGATAGATACTTTTCTCTGTCATGCAAATGCTGTTCCATACTTATTTTTTTTAAATGCTACCAGGCAACACAATTGCCATTATTTTTCTTTGTAGGTACTTTCTACGAGTCATTGCTTTAGATCAAACTGGTGAAGCTGAATTCACCCTGTTTGGAAGACTCGCTCAGCAAGCGACTGGAAATAGTATTCACCAGGCATGGGTTTGTTTCAAGGACCTGCCCATCAAGTTTAGATTCAACCAGTCCATCCGGACATGCTACTGCTCAAGGTTTGGCCAGACCAAACTTATTGTTATTTCTACAAACAAACCTATATACTCAATTAATTTTATTTACTTTGTTTCTGCAGCACAGACCTATTTTGCATGTACAGAGTCTCTGTCCGTGGCTGCTCTGCAATCCGTAGTTTTTAATATTTTAGATCAGCCTCTGTCTCATTGTTAATTTTGTTGAGACCACCTACACTAACTTCCAAACTCATTACGAGTTTGAACTCCTGTTTAGAAACCGGACAGAACTTACGTATTTAGTACTACTTTAATGTGTGCATATATATTATGTACACCTAAATGGTACTCACATAATGTCATCTTATGTTATGACATTGATGTGAATTTCTATATTACTTTCGTATGCTTCAGCATTGTTATGATCTTCGTATTTCGTACGATTTTAATTGTACAATGTGGTGATTGTTGATCTCATATGATACTAAAAATATGATTTCAAATCTGTTACCATAATGAGTTGCTTTTACATATGGATATAAATGACCTACTAAATAATCTGTATCAAATGTGACAACCACGGGCAAAAAAATCAAAGAATAAACAGGCGTTGCGCGGCGAGCCGCGCCGTCCGAATCTAGTGCACAACAGGCGCTCAGGCGCCGGCTAGACGTGTCCGGTTTTGCAAGCAGCTACTGCATTAACAGGTATGAATTATTTTTCAAACGTGTATACTGGAACAGCTAATAAAAAAACAGAGCTCTATACTTGTTTTGATCATTCCATACAATACATTGCTACCTTACTAATTTTCCAATTCAAAGACCATATTAGGTCAGCTGAAAGTTTTTCATGAAGACTAAACCAAAAAATTCCAAGCTGAGGTGCGCATGGGCATGTGAGAGTATCAATCAGTGAGTTGAGAACTAAAGCAGCAGTTCCAAAATATAGAGCCGGCTCTGCCCAACAGTTCCAGTGCATGTTTGGCGGATCACTGAAGCAGCAGCAGTCTCACAACAGATGGAGGAAGAAGAAGAAGCAGGTGGTGGGGTTTGTTTGGCGCACCTTTTCCCCGTAGACGGGTGAACGACAGGAGCGACAGGAGTAACTTGGACATGACGGACGGGCGGCGGCCGGCGAGAGATCCTTGATACCTAGGTCCGAGTGAACAGTGAACTGGACGAGGCCGCCGCCGGCGTGGCTAGATTTCCCTAAATTTTGTGTTTTTTCTGTTCATAAAAGAGAAACGAAAACAAACACACGATCGCTTCGACTCCCATATTTTTATAGCGCTCTCCTCCCGCCGCCGCCGCCGCCGCCGAGAGCGATGGCTCGCTTCCGCCAGGAGGACTGCGCGATCGATCGTACGTACACCGTCTCCAATGTAGGAGCGACCGACCGGCACGGGATCCACGAGGTCGCGGGGCCGCTCCTCGCCGGCGGGGTCCATCTGATCGGCCAGCGGACCGGCATCTTCTTCGACAGGTTCTTCCGCCCCGCCCTCGTCGACGAGCGCCGCTTCCGGGCCCACCTGGAGTTCCGGGAGCGCGCGTTCCAGCTCGCCGTCCCCGAGCTCTTCTCCGCCGCCAAATCACCAGTGCGTGCGCGCGTCTCTCGCCATCTCCTGATGATGCTTACGAGCTTTGTTCAGGTTAACCAACCACCTCTGTGTTCTTGACGCAGGTCGATTTGTTCAAATTGCTTGACTCGGACCGGGACGAGTTCAGATTGCCACCAGACAACATCGACAATGTGAGTGTTCGATCGCCACAACAACGCATGCTACACATGTACATCCTTGAATTGCACCGCATTTTCTGTTTATGAGTTCTCATTTCAGCAAACTAAATAGAGAGCATTGCTTATCACATTGTTGTTCGTCGCTGAGAATTGAGGAAAGATACTGGGGCAGTCTGATGATTATCACATTGTTGTTCGTCGCTGAGAATTGAGGAAAGATACTGGGGCAGTCTGATGAATGACCTCAGCATTGTTTGTAGGATAGGCAGTGCCTTCACCAGAAGTTGTGTAGAGGTATTTCATCTTGTGAAGCTCGACTTCATTCAGGTGCCTATCCGCCCACCGCTTTCACCGTTTGTGCTTATCGCTATGTTAAGCTTATGGACACCCGGTTCATACTTACTACTGCAGCCGGATAGCGATCCTGAAGATGTTCTACAAAAGCTCAAGTCTTCAACTAGATGCTCGGATCTGGAATCTGATTACTGGCTTAGACACTGTTTACAGGTTCTTGTTGCTATTATGCTATATGCTTCCATATAAAAAAATTAATGTCCCACTTCTGTCAAAAAAAAAAACATGTCCACTTTTTTCATTTGATTTGATACAGCTGCTTTGTTTTCCTCAGAGTCATATGGACTTCCTGAAGGAATATGAAAAGAGTAAACTGGATACTGCTTCAACCACATCTGAGGTAAAGAATCGGCAATCTTTGTTGAATTGCGGTAACTTATCTTCTATGCATCAGGATGTGCAACTGGTTACAGTTGAAAATCACAAATAGCGCTGTTCAATTTTCTTACAGTTACATGATGTGGCATGCTTTACATTTTGCATCTTTCTCCTCCTTTTCACTTTTGCAGTATGAAAATGCAGCTTTGGAGAACATCAACTCAGAGTTGAGTTCAGGGCTACAGAAGCATCTTGGTCGCTCTGAATGGGTAATTTCCAGCAGGATGTTGTGTTTGCAGCTCCCTTCTAACATACTCGCTCATTATTCTCCCCTCCATAATTTATTTATAGAGGCTGATGTGTTATACTCAACAATACTAGTCTAGATCAATCACGGCAATGACTTTAGGGTTTTACCCTTCTACTGCTTAAACCAGAGAGATAGAGAGAGGGAAACCGAGAGGGAGAGGGAGATCGGTGTAGCTACCTTCTCCAGGAAGCGGTGTCGAGCTCGAGCTGCCAGAGGCCATGGTGGTGGTGGTGGTGAGAGGGTGAGTGGTGAGTGCGGCAGCTCCGCTTCTCGTGGCCTAGCGCTAACCCTAGATCGGTAGGGGAGTATCGGTGGGGTGCTGGGCAACGGCAAACCTTGTGACTCGTGCCCCCGGCCCCCACCTGTCTTTATAGCGCCGCCACAGGGGCCCACCAACCATGGATAAGGTTGGGCGCCCCCGATCAGGGCGCGTTGACCATGGGTGCGGTGTGACCATTGGGTCACACCGTTGGAGATCATCCCAACATTCTCCCCCATGATCTCATCTTTTCTTTTACCTTTCACTTTACTCGTTTCATCACTGATCGATACATAGAGCATGTTTCATCGCCTCAGCTCAATTGCCGATAGAATCAGACAGCCACAATGTACCTCTCTGTTTTGAAACAAAAACTTTTACTTTTGGGCCTCTTATAATCCAGGAATCATAGGCTCTACCTTAAACCCATGCCGGCTAAGTGTTCCTTGAACACATTGGGTGGTAAGCCTTTCGTTAGCGGATCCGCAAGCATATCCTTTGTCTTTATATGCTCGAGACTTGTAGTTTGATCTTGGATTTTATCTTTCACAACATAATACTTTATTTCTATTGGCTTTGTAGCATTACTCGACTTGTTGTTGTGAGCATAAAATACTGCGGGCTGGTTGTCACAGTACATCTTTAGTGGTTTGTGAATACGATCTACCACCTTCAAGTCGGGTATAAATTTCTTTAATCATATCGCCTACCCCGTGGCCTCATATTATGCTATAAATTCTGCATACATCGTTGATGATGCAACAATTGACTGTTTGGAGCTTCTCCATGAGATAGCTCCCCCTGCAAGGGTGAACACATATCCAGACGTGGATTTTCTATCATCTTTATCCCCCGCAAAATCTGCGTCTGAGTACCCTCTTATCTTTAGGGAATCAGATCTTTTGTATGTTAGCATGAGGTCCTTTGTGCCTTGCGCATAACGCAAAGCTTTCTTTGCCATCTTCCAGTGCTCTAAGCCTGGATTTGATTGATATCTACCCAGTACCCGGTAACAAATGCTAAGTCAGGGCGAGTGCACACTTGTGCATACTGTAAGCTTCCAACAGCCGAAGCATATGGTACTGACTTCATTTGATCGATCTCATATTGATTTTTGGGACATTGAAATTTTCCAAAACTGTCGCCCTTGACTATAGGAGCAGGTGTGGCATTACTCGCATGCATATTATATTTCTTTAGAACCTTTTCTAAATATGCCTTTTGCGAGAGTCCTAACACTCCATTTTTTTCTCTCGGTGAATTTCTATGCCCAAAACATATGATGCTTCACCAAAGTCTTTCATATCAAAGTTTGAGGACAAGAACTTTTTCGTCTCTATTAATAGACTAACATCACTGCTCGCAAGCAGGATATCATCCACATATAGGATTAGGAAAATGTATTTCCCACTTTTAAACTTTGCATAAACGCAGTTGTCCTCAACATTTTCTTTAAATCCAAATATTTTAATAGTCTCATTAAATTTCAGATACCACTGTCCAGAGGCTTGCTTTAATCCATAAATGGATTTCTTTAGACGGCATCCCATATCTTCCTCCCCCTGCATGATAAAACCCTTGGGTTGTTTCATGTAAACAATTTCTTCTAAATCTCCATTTAGAAATGTCGTCTTTACATCCATCTGATGTAGCTCTAAATCAAAATGTGCAACTAGTGCCATTATGATTCTGAAGGAATCCTTACATGAGACTGGAGAAAATGTCTCATTATAATCTATTCCTTCTCTTTGTGTAAAACCTTTTGCCACAAGACGCGCTTTATACTTTTCTACATTCCCATTAGAGTCATACTTCGTTTTGTAGACCCATTTGCAGCCTACTGTTTTGGCTCCTTTAGGAATCTTTTCTAAGTCCCAAACATCGTTGGAACTCATCGACCTCATCTCATCTTCCATAGCTTCAAGCCATTTCGATGAATGAGGACTTCTCATGGCTTCTTCATATGAGGTGGGATCACCTTCCATATGAGCTATCTCTGTATTATATACATAATCACTAGAGATAGCTGGCTTTTTAATTCTCTTAAACCTTCCAAGGTTTTCATTCTCTATGTTTGGCTGCTGCAGCTCCCTTTCATGCTCAACAACGGGCTTAGTCGGCTCCTGAAGGACAGGTTCCGAAACTTCACCCATAGTTGTCACGTGTGGAGTTACAACATGTGCTTCCACCACAATCTCAGGAACTGTTGGTGTAGGCACAACAGGTAGCGAGAAAAATGGCTCCTGAATGATCGGATTAGGTGCATGCACCCTCTTCTCCTCAAGATCATTTTTTCTAGCTACCATGCTCCCCCTCATCAGTTCGTCTTCTAAAAAGACTGCATGTCTCGTTTCTACAAACTTTGTATATCTGTCTGAGCAGTAGAAACGAAAACCTTTTGACTTTTCGGGGATAGCCAATGAAGTGGCAACTGACTGTCTTGGGGTCTAACTTTGCAATATTTGGATTAAACAATTTTGCCTCAGCTGGGCACCCCCACACCTTGAGGTGTTGAAGGGAAGGCGCCCTTCCTGTCCATAGTTCGTACGGTGTTTTGGGCACCGACTTACTTGGCACTCTGTTGAGAATATGAACGGCGGGTTTTAAGCGCCTCCATCCATAAACCCAATGCCAGTGTGGAGTAGCTCATCATACTGCGCACCATATCCATAAGAGTACGGTTGCGCCTTTCAGCTACTCCATTTTGCTGAGGATCGCCCGGCATTGTATACTGAGCGACTATTCCTGTCTCCTGCAAAAACCTCGCAAAAGGTCCAGGGACTTGACCATATGGAGTGTGCCGACCATAGTACTCCCCCCCACGGTCGGATCTCACTATCTTTATTCTTTTATCGTGTTGATTTTCAACTTCAGCTTTGAATATTTTAAATTTATCCAAAGCTTCAGACTTTTCTTTGATTGGATAAATATATCCATATCGGGAGTAATCATCTGTGAATGTTATGAACGAATCATAACCATCCACACTTTTCACCGAAAAAGGTCCACAAATATCAGTGTGGATTATTTCTAGTGTCGTTGTGCTTCGAGTTGCACCCTTTTAATTTGTTTTACAAATTTCCTTTTATGCAATCGATGCACTGTTCTATATCTGAGAACTCTAACGGCGGAAGAATATCATTTTTAACGAGTCTTTCTATTCTCCCCCTCGAAATGTGGCCCAAACGACAGTGCCATAATCTCAACGAGTCTTGAGTTCTCTTTCTTTTCTTTTGTTCTTTATTCGACGCAGAAACAATTTCATTCACTTTATTCACAGAATAAATCTTTTCACGCAAGGATAATAAATAAAGCTCATTGTGGAGGAATGCAACCCCACATGAATATTATTACACCAAATGGCACACTTGCCATGTCCAAAATAACACTCATACTGTTATTTGTCCAAACGTGACACACTTATTAAATTTCTTTGCAAAGAAGGAACAAATAAGACATCTCTAAGCAAAATAGCGAAATCATCAGCCAACTCCAAGGAGATATCGCCAACAGCTTCAACATCTGCTTGCACTCCATTTGCGACTTCAATGCATCATTCGTTTCTTTGCATAATCCGCGTCGAATGGAACCCCTGTAAAGAATTTGCAACATGAACAATTGCACCTGAGTCAATCCACCAAGTAGATTTCGAAAACTGTGTATACAGGGATTCATTAATGAAGGAAATTATATTTTTACCATTCTTTGCTCCTTACTTTGTCGAAGAACTCCCCGACAGTGGCACACTCTGCAGTTGAGCCCGCAATGGCGTTCTCAATTGTGTTCTTTAAGAAGGCTAAGCTCTTCTTGTTGGTTGCATTCCACTTTTTCTTATTTATGGAATGCAACCAACAAGAAGAAGAGCCAGTCCCTTTTCTTCTTTTCCCAGTCATCGTCAGTGTCTTTTGCCTCTCTTTCAGGCTCTTTTGGCATGACTGGTGGTGGGGTATCCACCACCCAGTCCACCTCAGCACATGCAAGTGCCAAATCCACCTTTTTCCTCCACTCGGAGTAGTTGTCACCTCGAAGGAGGGGAACATCCTTTAGGCAACTCATCAAGTGGTACCCTCCTAAAACAATCACAATGAGGTGAGAACTTTCAAAAAATTTCAACATTTGCATGAAATAATTCAACGTTGGTCAAAATATGGCATGCAAAGGTTATGCAATTTAAACTAAATCACCGTTGGGCAGAATTAGAAATAAATGCATTTCACTACAATAAATCATAATTATGCTATTAATAATGTTGGTTATAAAAATAACATAATTATGACTATCTCTTTAATATGCTCTTTTCTATTAACACTTTTAATTCTATTAACTTTTGAATTTTCTAAAAGAGCATATCACTTTAATTTGCAGCGGAAACAATTGAATAAAAAACTATTATCCTTTTACTTTTCAGAAGCATTTCTTTTACTTTTCTGTTTCCTACACAATAATTTCGTTGGACAATTTTTGCATAGGAAAAAACTAGATGAAAATTGCTTAAAAAGGACAAAAAACACCTAAAATATGCTTCTGAAAAATAAAAAATAGAGAAAACCTCTAATTAAAACGCGCGGCCCATACCACGGTTTCAGACTTTCGGCCCAAGGCCCATTTGGCTAAGCGCCGCACCCGCGCGTTACGCAATTCGTCCCACGCGGCCCACGGCCACTCCACTTTACAGCCCATCGGTCCAAGACCGAACTAGGGTTTTCCGCGCCGTTCGCCAGATCAAAACGGCCAGTGCGGCCGGGGCGGGTCAAACCCTAGATTCATCCCCCCCCCCCCCCCCCCGGCCACCTCCCTCCCGAGAGCTCTCTGTCCGCGCTCAGCGGCGATGAGCGACGGCCGCCGGCCGCCGGAGACGACGACGATGGCCCCGGTCCAGCTCCTTTCCCTCTCCCCCTTTCTGTTCATTTCCCCGAGCACTAGAGAAGATGCATGCGAGGAGGAGGCGCGGTGGTCTTCCCTCTCGCCTGTCGCGCGTTCCCCCTGGCGGTGGGCGCGCCGCCGTCGAGGGGAGAGATCCCTGTGCCCTGTCTGGGCCCTCGAGGGGTGATGCTTTTCTTTGCCCCCGAGGGGGTTGACTCGTTCTTCCGATGCCTCGGCTTGCCGATGCGTGTCGGATCGAGAGGGATGGCGCGGCCGAGGCGGCGGCGCTTCTTTGCCGTCAAGCACGAGGCCCAATGGTGAGTTTACTTTCTTTGCCCTTTGCCTCTTCCTTTCGGATCTGACATTAGGGTTTCGGGAGGGGTTTCTTTCTTTGATTTTCTTTGTCTTTACCGAACGGATCTAGATGCTAGGGTGCTCTGATACCAATGTTATACTCAACAATACTAGTCTAGATCAATCACGGCAATGACTTTAGGGTTTTACCCTTCTACTGCTTAAACCAGAGAGATAGAGAGAGGGAAACCGAGAGGGAGAGGGAGATCGGCGTAGCTACCTTCTCCAGGAAGCGGTGTCGAGCTCGAGCTGCCAGAGGCCATGGTGGTGGTGGTGGTGAGAGGGTGAGTGGTGAGTGCGGCGGCGGTGGAGCTTCCCCGTGGCCTAGCGCTAACCCTAGATCGGTAGGGGAGTATCGGTGGGGTGCTGGGCAACGGCAAACCTTGTGACTCGTGCCCCCGGCCCCCACCTGTCTTTATAGCGCCGCCACAGGGGCCCACCAACCATGGATAAGGTTGGGCGCCCCCGATCAGGGCGCGTTGACCATGGGTGCGGTGTGAACGTTGGGTCACACCATTGGAGATCATCTCAACATGATGGACCAGTACTACGACCGTATGAAATTGAAGAGGCTGGCAAGAGAGTGTGCTACTCAAGCACAAACAATTGGAGTTATTCTTGTTGGAGAGGCAAGTTATTGTTTAATTGTGTCATTTTTTAATTGTGCCATGTTTTATCACGGAATATGGAAATCATATATATAAATGAGGGGGAAAAGGTTGTCCTCTGTCATTCCTTGTAAATTGTATATGTCGTATAATACAAAATCATCAGGACTATTCTATTTACCATGGTTATTGTTCAAGGTTGACTTTGCATTATTTACTATACATAGCTATTGTTGATTATTGTTGTTATTGCAGGCTCTACCTGTATGTTGATTATTGTTGTTATTGCAGGCTCTACCTGTACCTGTAAATCCAGAAGTTAGGACGCTGCCTTTGACTAAACGAATACAAAGGAAGTTCATGGGTGGTGCCGCTCGTCTTAGGCCATGGCAGTTGCTTGCTTTTGGTACATTGACAACAGTCGCAACAGGGGCAGGCTTCAACAACAATCTAGGGCTGAACTATGAGGGAAGCCGCAGTTGAGTTGACGAATTTTAGTGCAATGATACACACCATGAAACAATCTATGTGGCCCGTGGATTGAAAAATGTTGGGTCTGACTGAGAACTTATAGGGCGTGTTTGGTTACTCGCCTGGATTTTGGGCTCTTTACATTTGTGGCTCGACAGGGCCTGACTCAGGATAGATGTGGCCTGGGCCATGTTGTGCAAGTCATTTGGTTGCCCACAAAGTAGTAGCCAAACCTGTTCAGCTGTGAACAAGGAAAACAAGCATTGGTATTTGGTTGCATGTGTGTGTTTCACACATGCAAAGTTCAGGTTTTTGTTGCTCAACCGTGGTTGTTGCGGTCACCTCTTCTCACGGACTATACTAAATGCAAATAGAGCACCATAGTCCTAGCGACGAACAAATGGCAGTTCAACACGACATCACAGTTGTCCTAGCTACTAGCAAATGATTTTTTTAGCACTCATATGGTTATAGGGGTTAGTTATACAGTAGCGTTAAGGGTTAAGTTGACCATCATCATCATCTTCTTCTTCTTCATCAGATCTTGGTGGTACCTCTATCTTCCCACATTGTGTCAGCCCACTCCCGCCTCTTGTTCTTCCAAGCTTCTTGATCAAGAGATTCGACACCGCCATGACCCAAGTCCTAGCCATCTGGTCTCACATCTTCCCCAATCGAGAAAAACACATCGACATCCCACCCTAAGATCTAGTTATGAAGAATGCAACATGCAACACCAAGCTTAACTTGGGTGCGGAAAGGGTGGAATGGCTTCGGATTAAATATCTACATCTGTTCTTCAAAGCAGCAAATGCCTTCTCAGTCGTAACTCTAAGGCTAGAGTGCCTCTCAGATTGAACAATTTATTGATATTCTTAGAAGAGTTCCTTGAAGAGAACTCATTCAGATGGTACCTCGTATACCAGAAGGGTGGAAGAACACCAGGGAGACATGCATATCCTGCATCTCCTAGGTAGAACTTCATCTGGAATATTGATCCCAACTGCTCGACTCATGCTGTCAGCAAAGATGCCTGCATCATGGGAAGATCTTTCTCAAAGATAAGCGACATTCGTCTGTCCTAGAGAAATCAAGGTGCATAAGTAACGGTGAAATATAGCAACTAGTGCTACACTACACCTTGTAGGGTGGGAATGGTGCCTACCGCCATGGAGAAGAGGGCCATGACACGCCGGTGCCATAGACGAGACGGTGAATATGTAGATAGATCTTGGTCTAGCCACCAGATGTCTTGGTCCCCGCCGCTATCGGTGTCGTCGTTGCTATCGACTTTGAAGATCAAGCCGCCACCCTGTTGTGACTCAGATATAAATCGCTGTCGTCACCTTCGATGTAGAAATAATGGGGTTTGTCCTCCCGCTCAAGGTGACCGACTAATGGGAGTGAGACTAGCTTTGGCGCCATACCACACCACCCATATTTTGTCACCCGCCATCTTCATGGTTGCATTCCTGCGCACGCCTCCCCTCCCCCCCCCCCCCCCACCCACCCACACACACACACAATGCTCTCCTTGTCCTCGGGCCAGGATTTTGGTTGTTTTAAGTTTCGTGCGAGCTCGGGTCAAGTCCCCTTGTGTTCAACAAAACGGGGCATTTTTGCATCCACTTGGCATGTTTGGAGGCCCTCACGACCAACCAAACACGTCCATAAATATTTAAAGGATCTGATGTCACACGGAACTAATCCAATAGAACAATGTTTTATATAGTATCAGAGGATAAAATTGTCACAAAGAAAATTTGTGTTGCCTGCGAAAGATCAATCACACGAGAAGAATGCATTTCTTAAAGCAAACTGATTCTCTGGTCTCGTGTTAAATATTTATAGACGCTGATAGAGCAGTACTATGACCGTGTGAAATTGGAAAGGCTTTGGAGAGAATGTGCTACACAAGCACAAACAAATAGAGTTACTAGATGATACCCCGCGTGTTGCAACGAGACTTTTTAGAAACAAATTATTGGACAATACGAATATCGACATATCATATAAATAATGTGGCATAATCTTAAATATTATTATAGAAATAGTGTAGTCAAACTTATGGTGTAAATAGAAATAAATACTTGGACAAAATTCAGTACAGCCGGCATTGATTTAGAGCAATATATTTGATTTGCACTCCAAGAGAATCAGTTGGACAGTATACTAAAATAAGTTAGAAGTGAGTTATTGTTTTTTTTTGTATGGATAGCGATGTGTTATTCCTTCTCATTCCTTTCGTAGATACAATCACAAGTCTGTTGATTCAGATATGCTGAAACCGAACCGTAATAAACATGAACAGTTGAGTTATTTGAGTAAGTTACATAGAAGAACACACACCATGAATAGTAAATGACCAATTGTTGGAGCTTGTCCAAGATGGAGAGAATTGATCTATATATACGAAACCATCGGCTGCTAATAGAAGTTATATGCACCTGAATATGAGCAATACACAGACTAGTTAGAAGATAAATAGGTGAAAAATGGTGAAATAGAAAGAGGCATGAAACTAGTTTGTTTTCTATACTACATGAGCATGTCGGCACGTACCGTATGTTGACAAATTACTATCACCACTTGCTCCATACAGAAACCAGTAAATTAATGAATAAGTTGGAATAAATCAATTAAGAGGATCTCTGCAGATTATACAGCCAAAATAGAATTCCGAGCTACTCAGAAATCCCATGCCGTAAATCTAAACATAGTCTCAGAAGAAAAATCAAAGTCAATGGAGACGTAAAGCAAGGTCAGAACAACCTCAAATCTATGAATAAAAAATAGTGCATGAGCTCACGAAGGGTCGGGGTTTGGCGACCAAGTAATAAACCAGCAGCTAGTGGCAGTCTGCAGGAGGTTGATTAAATTTAGATTTTGTTTAGGCATGAAACTATCTAGAAATACCAATAAAAAGAAACCTGTGTAACACATGAGAGATGTAGAAAGCAATATTCATAGGAGAGAAGACGGGAGGGAGTAGCTCTCATGGGCCGCCGATAAGAGCTGTGTGGTAGACGCTGGGCGGCCGGACGGCCATCCATACTAGAGGACGATGTGAAATTGTTTTGGGGCGGAGGTGTACCGCATTTAAATGGCCTCCACCAATTTCCGTTTCTCGAAAAGATCGTTGGGAGGGAAAGCAAGCACGCCATCATGGAGAAAATGGCGAAGAGAAACGAAAAATCGCATTGAAGCTCGGGTTACATGTAGCCTTCTTTATGAAATTTCTTGAAATCCACATTTTAAAGTTTCAACAAAATCTCAAAAAAAAAAAACTAGATGTTTACGATGACGTGTTATTCTGTAGTTCTGCAAATTTTAAACCGAAATAGTTTATACTTCGACCTACACAAAAATGATAAATTTTGAAAAATCTGAAAATTTTCGAATACTGTTCACAACCTCATATCCAGAAATTTGTTACTTTTACACCGCCCAAAATATATAAGATGTCTGATTGATTTTTTGCACACCGGTAGAAATAATCATTGTTTACATCTAGGATTTATTTCGAATTTTTTAAATTTGAAATGTGTTTTTTAAGTTTTTCAAAAGAAAAGCTCCACGAAACTCGTACTTTAAAACGCTGCAGTCGAAGAGGAAGGTTTTTTTTTAATAAAGAGGAAGGGTTAATAGTGGCTGCGGTGTTAATTATCCGTGCCTGCACATGTCACTGGAGAAATAATGGGCCGCTCTTTTGAATCGTGAGCATCTAGGGCAAATGGGCAATGGGCTGGTGAGATTTTCTCCTTAGGAACAAAACGTCACGCACGAAACATAAGCAATGTGCACGCCGAGGGATGCTGCTTGGACAGCCGGGTCGGCTGCTACTTCACCTATGCCGACCCTGCTGACCGCCCCTACACCGCCTCCCACTGCGTCGGCTTTTGCTGATGGGGTCACTCCGATCCGTCGTAGTGCGAGGTTTGGGGTGGCGTTAGATGGGACGTCCATGACGGATGAAGACTCACTCAAGAAGGCCATGTGTCGCAAAGCCGCACGCAACTTGGATTACCTCGGTACGGAAATGAGTTTAAAGTCTTTCCTTTCTTTTTCTCCTAATTCCATTCAGTCAAATCTTTCTAGTATAGGTCTTAAGCTTGGTAGTAGTAAATCTCAAGTTGATGTGTCGACTAAAGTCTTGAGGCATATGAAATTTGACCGTCTCACGGTTATTCCTAAAGCTTTGACTGGGTTGACAGCCACCTATTTGGATGAAGAAGAAGCGAATGCCACATCAGATGGTCAGCTTCTTTCTCATCTAATCGGCGAAGTGTTGGAGGGTGATTTGGATGATGACGATTTGAGCTCATTGTATGAGTTAAAAGCATCCGGTCGGAAATCTAACTCTAACACCAACAAGTCTCGGAAACGGGCCAAGTTATCCAAATCCCCCACAGTTTCCCAATGAATAGCATGTTTGCAAATAGCAGAGCTCTTGGTGACTTGGCTAAATATTTGCACTTTGCTGGTTGTGTTCGGGACCACAATTTGGATTTCTTAGCTATTTCTGAGACGGGTAGACGTGAGTTTTCGCAATCTCTATTGAACCGACTTTCGGGCGGTATAGAGTTTGATTGGTACTCGCGCCCCCCTCATGGCCGTTCCGGAGGCATTCTACTAGGCATCAGGACTGATGCCATGGAAGTGTTGGGTGTTACGGATGGTGATTTTCATATTAAAATGCACATCCGTAATAAAGCCGATAATTTCATTTGGAGTCTTGTTGCCGTGTATGGGCCGGCCCAGGATGCGGCTAAGACTTCTTTTCTCTGCGAAATGGTAAACTTGGCAAAACATAACTCACACCCTCTTATCATTGGTGGGGATTTCAACATGCTACGTTTTCCGTTTGAGAAAAGTAAGGGTCGGTTTGACAATCGTTGGCCTCTTTTGTTCAATGCAGTCATTGACAGCTTGGACTTCCGAGAGATTATAATGGTGGGGAGACAGTTCACTTGGGCTAATTCTCTCCCTGAACCCACATACGAGAAACTAGACCGTGTACTGATGGATACTGATTGGAAATCTAGGTTCCCACTGGTGTCGGTACGGGATCTAGAACGTATTGAGGGTATGACAGATCATGCTCTCATTCTTTTGACTACTGGAATACCTAGGCCACAGTGTAAGCCACGGTTAAAGTTTGAGCTTGGATGGCTGCATCGCGAGGGTTTTCATGAGATGGTTAAAATAATTTGGGAAAGACCAGTTGCGGGTGATACGCCTATCCAGCGGTGGAACAACAAGATACGCGCTTTACGCACGCACCTCGTTGGTTGTGCCCGTCGTATTTCTGGTTTACTTAAAAAAGAGAAGGAACGACTTTCCTCGATTATTGATGCTCTAGAAGCATTAGCAGAAGTTCGGTTACTATCCGAGCAAGAGATTGAGCTAAAGAGTCAATCCAATGCACAGATAGCGAAGCTACTGCGAGAGGAGGAGTTAAAATGGTATCAACGTTCTAAAGCCCAATTCATCCTAGAAGGGGATTCGAATACTCGCTACTTCCATAGTATTGCCAATGGCAGACACAGGAAAAAGCGCATTCATTCTCTGATCCGGGATGAGGGAACGATTGAGGGCCATGAACAACTAAAGTCGTACATTACAAATTACTATAAAGGTCTGTTCGGTGCTCCAGAGGAAGGAAATTTCACTTTGGATGAGTCTCGAACAGAGGATATACCCCAGGGTTCAGATGCGGAAAATAGTCTACTTACTAAACTCTACTCAGAGGAGGAAGTGAGGATGGCGGTTTTCCAAATGAAACATAATACAGCACCTGGACCTGATGGTTTCCCGGCTGAGTTCTACCAGAACTTTTGGGATGTTATCAAGTCTGACTTACTTCAACTGTTTGCCTGTCTTCACAATGGACAGCTAGAGTTGTTTCGTCTCAATTTTTGTGAGATAATTTTATTACCTAAGGTTAACGAGGTAGAAAGGATTCAACAATTTAGACCTATATGCCTGCTTAACGTTAGTTTTAAAATATTTACCAAAGTGGCTACGATCCGACTGAACAGTGTGGCAGATCATGTAGTGCGTCCGTCTCAGACGGCTTTTATGCAAGGCCGCAACATCCTGGATGGAGTTGCGATCCTACATGAAACTGTTCACGAGTTACATAGGAAAAAGTTGAATGGGGTAATTCTTAAAATTGACTTTGAGAAAGCTTATGATAAAGTCAAATGGTCTTTCCTTCAGCAGACCCTCAGAATGAAAGGTTTTTCTCCTGAGTGGTGCGCGTTAGTTAATAGCTTTGTTTCTAGAGGAAGTGTAGCCATTAAGGTCAATGATGACACTGGCAAATACTTTCAAACGAAAAAGGCCTCAGACAGGGTGATCCGCTATCGCCAATACTATTTAATATAGTGGCTGATATGTTGGCTATCTTGATCGAACGCGCTAAATCTGAGGGTCAAATTGAAGGAGTGATTACACATCTCGTAGATGGTGGTTTATCGATTCTTCAATATGCTGACGATACAATTCTTTTTATGGAACATGACATCGGAAAAGCTCGTAACCTTAAGCTGATCTTGTCAGCATTCGAGCAACTTTCGGGTCTTAAGATGAATTTCCATAAAAGTGAATTGTTTTGCTTTGGCGAGGCTCGAGAAGACGCCTCCTTGTATGCTGAACTTTTTGGCTGTGAACAAGGTCAATTTCCTATCAACTATTTGGGTATTCCGATTCATTATCGTAAACTTACAAATGTTGAATGGAAAAAGGTGGAGGAAAGACTGCAATTACGCTTAAATAGCTGGAAAGGCAAACTCTTATCCCTGGGTGGAAGATTGTTTCTCATAAACTCGGTACTAACTAACATGGTACTGCACATGATTTCATTCTTCCAATTGCCCAAAGGAATCTTAAAAAGATTGGATTATTTCCGGTCTAGATTCTTTTGGCAAGGGGATTACAAGAAGAAGAAATATCGTCTGACTAAATGGAGTGTGGTTTGTTGTCCTAAAGACCAAGGAGGGCTCGGAATTCATGACCTTGAGGTCAAGAATAGAGCCTTGCTAGGTAAATGGCTATTCAAACTTCTATCGGAAGATGGAGTTTGGCAAACCCTCCTTAGGAGAAAGTATGTGGGAGATCAAGCTGTCTCTCATGTTTTTTGGAAACCTGGCGATGCACACTTCTGTGCTGGCCTCATGGCTACAGAGAAGTTTTTTTCCAACATGGATCTTTCTCAATTAGGGATGGATCGGAAATTCGTTTCTGGGAGGATAAATGGCTAGGCCAATGTCGTGGTATGAACCGACGGTGAAGATACGGGACTATGTATGCGCGGGCATCGTCGATGTGGGTTAGTAGACGAACGACACGGGAGACAAGATTTATACAGCTTCGGGGCCCGGGAAACATCATCCGGCAATACCCCTACGTGCTGTTTGTGGCTAGGTCGTATTCCTCTCATGGTGAAAGTCGCCGATGAGGCGACTCCTCTTGGTTGTGTTGGGTCTGTCGGGTCGTGCCCTCTTGGTGCTCCCGGCTCCTCCTTATAAAGGTGGAGGGCCGAGTTACAAGTAGAGTCCTCTTAGGACTCGGCTAATCTATTACAATTAGGAAAGGTGAGTCCTTTTCCTATTATGACTGGAGTCGGCTTGCTGGGCTTTCTCCTGATGGGCCTCGTTAGTACTCCTTGCGAGTACCCGTGTCCCATATCCACGACAGCCAATCTACCCTTAGGGAACAATATCCGGCTCTATACACTATTGTACGAAACAAAAACGACACGATCGCGAAGGTGTTGGATACCTCCCCACCAGATGTGTCGTTCAGAAGAAGTTTACTTGGAACAAGACAAGCATCCTGGAATGCCTTACTCATCCGATTGGATTCAGTCCAACGGTCGGAAGGTCCGGATAAATTTCAATGGAATCTTACGAAGAATGGTAAATTCTCGGTTGATTCTATGTATAGAGCACTAATTCTTCCCGAAGTGCCAGTCGATATTAAGGATAATAACAAAAAGATAAATTTCAATGGAATCTTACGAAGAATGGTAAATTCTCGGTTGATTCTATGTATAGAGCACTAATTCTTCCCGAAGTGCCAGTCGATATTAAGGATAATAACAAAATTTGGAAGATGAAGATCCCGCTTAAAACTAAAGTGTTTGCGTGGTATCTTCGTCGAGGTGTAATTCTTACAAAAGACAACCTTGCCAAGCGTAATTGGCATGGAAGTAAAAAGTGTGTTTTCTGTCAACATGACGAGACCATTACACATTTATTCTTCCAGTGCGAATTCGCCAGGTCTATATGGTCAGCCGTTTAGATAGGTTCTATCTTACATCCACCGCGTACTGTTGCAAATATTTTTGGCAACTGGTTAAATGGCGTGGATCCTAGGTTTAAACTATTCTGTAGGATGGGCGCGATTGCCGTTATTTGGTCGCTATGGCTATGTAGAAATGAGAAGGTTTTTAACGATAAAATTGCTTCTGTTATGCAGGTTATTTATCGGTGTACTGCGACGCTATGAGTATGGTCGGCCCTGCAGCGTGTGGAGCACTGAGACTTATTTTTGGAGGTGGCGTCGAGGCTGGAGGCTGCGGCCAGGAGTTACTCTCCCGGCATGGATGGCAACATAGACTCCGGATAGATCTACCAGTATCTTAGGCGGATCTACAATTTTTCATTATGATATGTAATTCACCTATTTTACTTTTCTGTTCTGAACTGGTTACTGGTGAACCGGTGGTTGTGTGTATCTTAGCTATGCAGAGGCCGGGTGTAATGCTTAAAACTCTTAAGTAATAAAATCCCTTTATCTAAAAAAACGGAAGGAGCACACTTTTTTGATGATGTGGCAATTGCGGAGGTACCAGAGCTACGTGTTGAGAGAAATAGGGTAGTAGGGATCATTTACTGAGGGTGTGTTTGGTAGCCCGGGCCAGTGGAGAATAGCTATCTCCACTCATACAAGCTGACCCTAGCTAGGTTGAGCTCAGATTTCCTGATGTGTTTGGTAGCTCGTGTTTGTTGAGACGGGTTGAGTGCGTCCGTTGTTTGGTAGGTTGTATGGAAAGAGAGATGCTGAGGAGGTCCAAAATTTACACAGAAACCCTGAATACAAAATGAAACGAAATTGGGTCCCTGTATACAAAATATAATGCAACCAGGTCCCTGAAAACAGAAAAAAAGCAATCAGGTCCTGCCGTGGTGGCCGTGGCGGCGGTTCCGTGGCTGGCCGTGGCGGTGCTGGCCATGGCAGCACTGGCCGTGGCTGGCTGCAGCGGCGGTCCTCCGTGCAGGCGCTGGCTGCGGCGGCGGTCCTCCGTGCCGGCGCTGGCTGCGGCGGCGGTCGGCTGTCCTGGCCGTGGCGGCGGTCGGTCGTGGCTGGCTGCAGCGGCGGTCCTCCGTGCAGGCGCTGGCTGCGGCGGCGGTCCTCCGTGCCGACACTGGCTGCGGCGGCGGTCGTCCGTGGTTGTGCTGGCCGTGGCGGTCGACCGTGGCTGGCTGCAGCGGCAGTCCTCCGTGCAGGCGCTGGCTGCGGCGGCGGTCGTCCGTGGCTGTGCTGGCCGTGGCGGCGGTCGTCCGTGGCTGGCTGCAGCGGCGGTCGTCCGTGGCGGCGCTGGCTGCGGCGACGCTCGTCCGCGGCTGCAACCTCGCTCGTTCGGGACTGCGAGAGGAGGAGGCGGAGGAGACCTCGATAGCGGGAGCTGGCGCGGCGGCGGAGGCCGGCGTCGAGGAGGAGGAGGTGGTGCTCGTTTGGGAGGAGGTGGTGGCGGTCCTGTTTGGGCGGAGGTGGCGGCGGTGCTGGTTTGGGCGTGACCGTGTGAGAGAGAGCTGAACGGGGGGAAAATGAGGGTGGGGGGCGGTTGACCCCTGTTGGTCCTGGCCCAGGTGCGGGACGCGGGGGTCGATTTTCCGGGCGAGGCCAGCCCTGCCGAGTAGCGAAGCTCGATCTGAGCTTCTCTATCGGGCAGGGCTGAGAGCTCTTTTCCGGTTGAGTTGGGCAGTGCCCACACGTGAGAACCGGGCTACCAAACACTAAAATTTTCAGAGAGCTCGGTTGGGATGGGAATTGGTGGGTTGATCCAGTCTACCAAACACACCCTGAGTGCAGAGTTTTGGAGCACGGGGTCCATGATCCCTTTTTTGAAAAATTCCAAAAACACATTTTTTTAGTTTCAGAAAATTCGAAAAATAAATCCTAGATGTAGACAATGATTATTCCACCGACATGCAAAAAATCAATCCGACATATATGTATTCTTGGCTGTGTAAAATAACAAATTTCTAGATCTAAGGTTGTGAACAGTACACAATTCGAAATTTTTCAGATTTGTCAAAATTTGTTACTTTTGTGTACGACGGAATATAATTTTTTGGATTAAAAATTTGCAGGACTAGAGAATACTTAGTTTTAAACATCCAGTTTTTTTTGAGATTTTTTTTGAAACTTTAAAATGTAGATTTAAAAAAAAGGGCTACATGTAGCCCAAGCTCCAAAACTATTTTTCATCATCTACTTAGTTATATAGGATTCTGTTGGTGACGAGCAAGTCTCACGCGCAACTTTTATTTTTACGGTGCAGTTAAACACGCACGCATCGCATGTGTAGCTTGGATGATTTCTGTCATCTTTTGTTTGTTTGTTTGGGTTGCTTTACCACGTGGTTCACGCGCCACCCTTGTGGGAGTACAATAATGCAGCAGCTCCATGTGTAGTGCCACCGCGGATTTTGTTTTTATTTAGGTTTTGCCACTGCGGATTTCTCTCTCTCGTACAGATATAATGCAGCACGAGCACTGCGCAACTCATGTGCAAAGTATTTCGCAACGGTCACCAACTGCTCTGCGCTCTGCCAGCCGTGGCGACCGGAACTGCTCGGCTCGCCCCCGTGTCGACCTCACGGCAAGGCAACGATCAATGGAGCTGACCAGCGTGCCGCTCGTGGCCCTGTGCGTCCTTCTCGCCGTCGTCGGTGCAGTGAAGGCGGAGGAGCTCGAGACGGAGGCTGTGTCCTCCTACATCGTGCACGTCGCGCCGGCTCACGCGCCGCGGCTGCCACGGCGCGGCCTGCTGACGACACGAGCGTACGCGTCCTTCCTGCGCGACTACATCCCCGTGGAGCTGTCCCGTCCAGCGCCGAGGGTGCTCTACTCCTACGCGCACGCCGCGACGGGCTTCGCGGCGCGCCTCACGGTCCGGCAGGCCGCGCACCTCGCGTCCGCCTCGCGCTCCGTGGTCGCCGTCGTGCCCGACGTGATGCAGGAGCTGCACACCACCCTGTCGCCTTCCTTCCTCGGCCTCTCGGCGTCGTCCGGCCTGCTCCCGGCGTCCAACGGCGCCACGGACGTCGTCATCGGCATCATCGACACCGGCGTGTACCCCATCGACCGCGCGTCCTTCGCCGCGGACCCGTCGCTGCCGCCGCCGCCTCGCACGTTCCGCGGCGGCTGCGTGTCGACTCCGGAATTCAACGCCTCCGCGTACTGCAACGGCAAGCTCGTCGGCGCCAAATTCTTCCGTGCGGGGCACGAGGCTGCCCGCGGCGGCGGCCGCGCGGTCGGTGAGACGGAGTCCATGTCGCCGCTCGACACCGAAGGCCACGGCACACACATCGCCTCCACCGCCGCCGGCTCTGCCGCGGCTGACGCGTCCCTGTACGGGTACGGCAAAGGAAAAGCCGTCGGCGTGGCCCCGGGCGCGCGCATCGCCGTCTACAAAGCGTGCTGGAGAGGGTGCGCGAGCTCCGACACCCTCGCCGCGTTTGACGAGGCCATAGCGGACGGCGTCGACGTCATCTCCGCTTCGCTCGGCACGCGCAAGGCACGCAAGTTTTACAAAGATACCACCGCCGTGGGCGCGTTCAACGCCGTTCGCAAGGGCATCGTCGTCTCCGCCTCAGCAGGGAACTCTGGCCCCGGTGAATCCACCGTCGTCAACGTCGCGCCGTGGTTCTTGACCGTCGGCGCGTCCAGCATCAATCGTGTGTTCCCAGCCGACGTCATTCTCGGCAACGGCGAGACCTTCTCGGGTACTTCACTCTACGCAGGCCAACCGCTCGGCGCCACTAAGTTACCGTTCGTGTATGGTGGGGACGTGGGCTCCAACATCTGTGAAGCTGGGAAGCTCAACGTCAGCATGGTTGCCGGGAAGATTGTTCTGTGCGATCCCGGCGTGAATGGTCGGACAGAGAAAGGGCATGCCGTCAAACTCGCTGGTGGAGCCGGAGCAGTCCTCGGCAGCGAGGAATCACAGGGTGAGCAGGCCAGAAGCAGCGCCCATATCCTCCCTGTCAGCGCCGTCACGTTCGCCGCCGCCGAGAAGATCAAGAAGTACCTGAGAACACAGGCATCCCCTGTCGCGACGATCGTGTTCCGCGGCACCGTCATCGGCCGGTCGCCTCCTTCGCCTAGAATGGCGTCCTTCTCCAGCCGCGGCCCTAGCCGTCTCGTCCCGGAGATCCTCAAGCCGGACGCCACCGCGCCCGGCGTGGACATACTGGCCGCCTGGACGGGCGCCGCCTCGCCGTCGCTGCTCGACGACGACAAGAGACGGGTGCCGTACAACATCATGTCGGGCACCTCGATATCGTGCCCGCAGGTGAGCGGCGTCGCCGCGCTGCTCCGTCAGGCGAGACCAAAGTGGAGCCCAGCCGCGATCAAATCCGCCCTCATGACCACCGCCTACAACGTGGACAGCGCCGGAGGCATCATCGGCGACATGTCCACCGGCGCGGCGTCGACGCCGTTCGCGCGCGGGGCCGGGCACGTGGACCCCAACCGCGCCGTGGATCCAGGCCTGGTTTACGACGCCGGCACGGAGGACTACATCACCTTCCTCTGTGCTCTCGGCTACACCGCCCAGCAGCTCGTCGTCTTCGGCTCGTCGACCAACTGCTCGACGCGCACCGGCTCCTCCGTGGGGGACCTCAACTACCCTGCCTTCTCGGCGGTGTTCGGCCCGGACAAATCTCGCGCGGTCACGCAGCGTCGCGTCGTCCGCAACGTCGGCGACAACGTAAGGGCTACGTACACGGCCAAGATCACCAGCCCGGCCGGCGTACGGGTCACAGTGAAGCCGCAGAAACTAGTCTTCACCGGAGCGCAGGAGAAGCAGGAGTACGCGATCACCTTCGCGCCGCGGATCTCTGGTAACGTCGCCGAGAAGCACACGTTCGGGTCCATCGCGTGGAGCGACGGCAAACACACGGTGACGAGCCCCATCGCCATCACCTGGCCGGCGGTGAGCCGAGTTGCAGAGATGTGATCGGTGAGGGTTGCGCGGCGTTGCCTACTAGTTTCAGTTTTATTTGGAATAAGCAGGAGCTATGTCACAGCGTGCTAAGCTCTTAGCTCTGTATGCATTGTTGTTGGTTCTGGTATGTGTAGTCACCGCGTGCTAATTAAGCTATTTCATCCGGGTGCTAAACCGGAAACTATACATTGTGTGGTTTTTTTTTAGATAACACAGGCAGCTAGTGTCCGGCTTTATATTAGTAAAGCCGCACGGGCCGAGGAGTGACAAGGTATCATAAATTACAGCACGAGGCTAAGCAGCCTTAAACGAAGTTTTGAACTGCAAACTGGGCATACATTGTGTGGTTGCTACGTGTATATGCCTATATGTAGTCACGTCTCAAGAAACACGAACACACCGTTTCGTCCACTTCATCTAACAAGGTACATGTTGTTAGGATACCTTTATGATATATAGGAAACAAATATTAACACTACGTCACGGTTGAGCTTTTATGGCACTTCAAAGTGCCCCGAAAAGCCAGTCAACTGCCCCTAATCAGTTTTAAGGGTACTTTTTCAAGTGCCCAATATACCGGTGCCTCTAAAGACTTTAGGGGCAGTTCATTAAAATGCCCCCAAAACTTACCATTTAGAGGCACTTTCCAAAGTGCCCCGAAAAGTTTTAAGGACACATTGCCAATATGCCCCGAAAAGTTTTAAGGGCACATTGCCAATCTGCCCCAAAAAGTTATTATGGCATTTACCAAAACTGCCACAAAAATCATTAAGGGCACTTTGCCAATATGCCCCGATAAGAATTACACATAATTCATCCAAATATTACACAAAGATCTGCAATCATCCAAATATTACACATAATTCATCATCCATAAGATCCAAAGCACAATCAGATG
The DNA here is from genome assembly GCA_012064385.1 of Puccinellia tenuiflora. NCBI lineage: Eukaryota > Viridiplantae > Streptophyta > Magnoliopsida > Poales > Poaceae > Puccinellia > Puccinellia tenuiflora. The sequence continues at coordinate 2,150,143 of QRDG01000050.1, read as the reverse complement.
TTCATCCATTTCATCACAATTCAAAAGATCCAACTCACAATTCATAATAGACTTACAATGGAACCTATTGGAAACATAAAATCTGCTCACAACATCAAAACCTGGAGCATGTAAACCTTCTGGCAACACCACACGAGCTTCATCAACATCTGGCTGCAGCTGAAACACCTGCCAAATGACAACATTTATCTGCAATCAAATGGAAACACGACATGCTACAATGAACATGCTACACAACATGCTACAATCAAATGGAAACTATTTATCAATATTCCAGCTCACCTAACTGACCAATACAATATTTTAGGATACTTTTGTATAAAAGACTAGTCCTACTGTCCTCAGCACTCACTATAATCCTGACAGAGAGATACTAAAAGGTGTATAACCCATACTGAACATTTTCGTAATTTTTTTATAATCCCTTGGATTTCAATTTCAACTTTACACTATAATATGTGGTAATGATGAAGGTGGGATACCACTGTATAAGTAACTACTATATGGAGATTTAGGCATGTCTCTTGCACCAAACTCTTGAGCAAATATGCCTACATGGAGTTTGACTCCATCGCCATTAAATAGCAAAGGTGGGAGAAGAATATCAGGGAGACAACACGGTAAGGGTGATGACAATCTCCTTGGGCGAGGCCGGCCGGAGAAGGACCAGGCAAACCACCGGGTGGCGCATCGGGCTATGACATCGACTATGCAGGCTAGCCACAAGACGCAGATTATGTTTAGAGTCCAGAAGACCAAGCTTCTCTTCAGCAGCAGGCTGAAACTTAGGAACCAAATCTTGTGCAGCATCTGTTCATATCATTAGGTGAGAGGGGAAGAGAGAAGAGGCAGCAGATCTTATGCTGCTGGACAGCAACTAGTTCTTGTCCAGAAACCACGAGATCCACTAAAACACATCAAATTCTCTTACACAAGAATATGCATGCAAGTCATGTTCCAGCAAGTAATTCTAAATGTATAAACAACATATGAAAGGTATATTCATGTTACCACTGATGCACAACACTTGCACATGTACCAAATCCTGCATAGATATCATATAAACAACCAACTAGTTCATATATTGCTGAACAACACCTAAATCTGTCCAGAAACTATAGCTCGCTAAAATCTGATACATAACACCTAAACATATACTCAATCATGCATATTATCTTAGGAAATAAATCTGGCATGTTTGGATGCTAGCAAATCATCAAGAACTCATAAAACAACATAAGTAAATTAAGATTTAAGAGCAGCAAGTAAAATCTGTCCAGAAAAACATATAGGAATTACAACAGTATTTACCCCACAAGTTTCATCTTAATTAAACATATAATAATACAGGAACCTATCGGTAGGCATAACACATATACACTTATTGATGATAACAACATATTATCTTATCACAAGAAAATAAAGAATATATAAACAAATCATACAATGTATTCTAAGCATGGTATCATATGATCTTTATGCACTACAGGTTAAGCAAAGCAATCAATCAATTATACAGGAGTGAGCTCACCTCGAGGAGTTGTAGCCGAGGCAGAACAACACACTGAGATGTGCGTAGTCGAGGAAGTGGTCGAAGGAGGCGCAGTAGAGGAGGCAGGCGAGGAAGTCGTGCAGCCGTGTGTCACCATCCCGTCGGTGACAGCGGCACAGCAGCAGCTTCAGGAGAAGGAAGACCAGATCACCCGCGCACCACCAGACCGGGAGGGGAACCAGCGAAGGAGACACCGGGGTTGTAGTCGTGTTACCGCCATCCTGCCGGCGTCGAGGGCGTCGGAGTGGGGGCGAGGTTAAGCAGAAGGTAGAGCAGAGGCTCGAGGTGGAGGTCGGGGTCAACAGGAGCAGTACACCGAGACGACGGCATTATACGTGCATCTTTTTTTTTTTCTTTTCTACTACTAAGATAAATTTAACTAGTTAATACATCTAGTCACTCGCTCGTACTCAACCCATACAAATTCCATGTAGAAATCACATCGCATCTAACTATCTCCAGTAGGTTAATAACATCGTAGTCAAATAATCAATAGTTCAAGAATAGCATGTCTATAATGAAAGTACACCAGGATAATGACAATGGGTAAATATTTACTTCTAGACACTCATCTGTTTGTGAAGATTCATTATGCCAATATAACAATTCTCTGAGTATGACTCGCAATGCCGAGCTATGTTAGTAGTTCACCTAACGATTCACATAGATTAGATATCAATGATATGATACTGGAAAAACACACATGTAGCAATATTAGTGGAGTGTTGCCGAGTAGAAGGTTTCATCAGCTCATGATATGGTACTGGAAAGGGACAAGGGTCAACATATTAAGATATCAATACTACTAGCCACTATGATTGGCATATACCAGATCCATCAAACGGTTGGCAATGGCCCTTCCCAAGCCTTGGCATTGGCACCTGCAGTAATCATCATGGTGGTTATCATTGTACACAAATAGTAGAAATCCTGCTAAAGCTGATCATGGTGGACTCACACTAAGTTCCAATAGCAATGGACTGAAATGGGATGATTGACAGTTAGCCTAAAATAAATTATAAGATAGCTATGAGAAACCGAGAAACACAAAATCCAAAGCTCAGCAACAAAACTATAACTATTTTCCATACTTAGGCAAATAATACGTGATATCAAGTGACACAATTGATAGAAGTACCAACGTTGCTAAGTGGATGCATGCCTTATGCAATATACTTCATGGCTTTCATGTCTAGCGACTTCATGACATCACATTATATAATTGAGTAGAAGCACAGAACCTCATCTAATGCTGACCCACTTAACCAACAATCAGTATGGCAATTGAGCAATCGATAGGAAACAACTAAACAGTAGAGTAGACTCTGTACTCCTCTCACTTAAGAAATATCTCTATTATGCCTAGTAAACTACATGAACATGCAAAATATTGATGTTTCAAGAAAGATAATACAGCTGTCAGTGGAATTTTGCACCCGCAGTTCACAAACGGCTATACACAGTTTGACTTACAAGAGAAACCCAAAGGTAGATAATCTCACTCTCATAGTGTACCTCCACGACAGAAATGCCTTTTTTAGTCCAAAAAAAATGCGGCCACCTAGACCTGTTTGTAATATGAAGACTAGGTGCCAGTTGAGAAAGCCATTTCGTGGATCATTATTGAATATATTCATCAAAGGGCATGGATGATATTCAATGCATAAGAAATCGTAAAGGCGTACCCTGCTATTTGAGAACTGAACTATTTGGCAGAAGTTGGAAGGAAGTTTCACTTCCAGATCCACTATGGTCAATCTCTGACCATGCCCAGTTTCACCATAAGTCTCTAGAGTAAGGCTCCTTAACAGATATGGCCACCAAAATTCTACTCGTTCAGCTAACTATTTCGTCAAACACTTGATATGCATTCAATTCAAGCAGAACAGGAAACAGAAAACAAACATCGTAGATTAGCCTTGGCGCGGTGGTCGTAGGATACCTTGTACTCGACCTCGTCACCGTCTCCGACGACGTGGGCTGGTCGACGCCGAGGTCCGTGGAAGAGGAGACACGGGGTGGAGAGGATGGAGAAGCAGGCAGCTCATGGCGTTGTCGAGGTCGGCCGTCTCCCACGACTCAGCGTGCTCAGCTCTCCCCCTTGCGCCACCGCGACGGTGGCGGTGGTGTCGTAGTCAACACGGCGGAGCACACCGAGGAGGCGCACGGGCAGACAAGTGGGCGACGACGTCGTACACCACCTGGTCGCGTCTATCGTGCCGAGCCTCACGGACACGCGTGCGTGAGACGTGGAGGAACAGGAGCACGACCAGTTCGACGAGGGAGTAGCCAGAGGCGCGGGGGCACCGGAGCCGCGCCGGCGACCAAGCCCAACCGAGGCTAGGGTTCCTTGGGGAGCGGTGTAGGGGCGAGGAAAACTGAATCGGCGATGGGGGCATATAGAGGACGTCGGGGCGGGACAGCGCAGTGGAGCGGCGGCACCGAAAAGGGCCGGCGTCGACCGGAGCAGAGGGCGCTGGTGGTGGTGGCATCGTCGCCGGGGAACGAGAGAGAGCGCTCGGGAGAGAGAGACGACCGGGTCGCCCTATATCTCGCTTTTTTTTATTTTTTCAGAGCCAAAATTCGCTATATCTCGCTTGTAGCGAGTCGATCTTTCGACTCGTCCGCTGACTCCTCCACATGGGCCGGCCCACAAGTGGGCTGTTTTTTTCTCTTTCCTGTTTATTTTCTTTGTATCTCGTTATTTTATTTCTTTCTACTTTTTTTCATGTTCCTTTTTCTTGTTTTATTTATTTGATTGGCTGTTTTATTTTTTGCATTTTCAATCAATTTTTTCTTACTTTATATATTTAATTTTATCATCTATTTGAACTCCTGAACTTTTTTTGAATTTGTGAACATTTTCCTAACATGAAACATTATTTGAGATGTATGAACATTTTTAAATGCAATAAAAGTTTTAGGATGTATGAACCATTTTTAAAACATTCACAATTATAAAACCTACAATTTTTTGTAATTATAGGTGAACATTTTTAACCTAAAAAATGGTTCACACATATTCAAATATGTTGATATTTTGAAAAATAATATCCGCGGGGTTACAAAAATATTCACGGGTCAAAAATATTCAAGAAGTTATTTCAGAAAAAGAAAAAATAACAAAATAAAAAATGGAACATAAAAATAACCGAAAGAAAAGAAACAGGACACAAAAAATGTTATTTCGTCACGCAAATTTTCATCTATGTCTGCATTTTGTATATATCTGTTCACAATTTGTTTACAAAATTGATTGAAATGTTTTATTTTTTTAGTTTTTTAAAACCAAACGGGAGCACATGAACTTGGGAGGGTTAGTGACATTTGTCGGACGTGATGACGCGACCCATGACCTCATCCGTATAAACACCGGCCTTCTCCATGCAGTCGGACCAGGGACGTGGACTCGTGGAGGGTTAGTGACATTTGTGCACCAGCCTAGGCCTCTTCGGCTGGATATAGGATTCATGATTTTGATTATTCCGTGTTGTACTGCGTATTTACGTAGTATAATAGCTCACGTGAAGCAACACAACTAATTGAGATTTGATTCTGTGAAATTCGCTTCTACACCCGAGCTCACCAGCTCCTGGTGTTTTCAAAAAAATTAAAAAAAATAGTAAAACATTATAAAAAATTATGAAAAAAATTGGAGACAAGCACATATGAATTTTTCAACCTCGTGCAAAGTTTCGGAATGAAAATATATTTTATGTGCTCTGTACAAAAAAGACAAAATCTGCGTTTTCAAAATGCATTTTTAGATCTCATTCTGACAACTGATTTTGTTTTTTTTTTTGTACAGAGCACATAAAATGTCTTTTCATTCCGAAACTTTGCACGAGTGTGAACATTTCATATATACTTGTCTCCAAATTTTTTCAGAATTTTTTATAATGTTTTACTATTTTTTTTATTTTTTCGAAAACACCAGGAGCTGGTGTGCTCGGGTGTAGAAACGCCAGCCCCATCTGTGAAATTCGTAATGCTTGTCTATGACATTTGGGGGCACTTTGAATTTGTGCCCCGAAAGTTATAACATTTGGGGGCACTTTGAATTTGTGCCCCGAAAGATATAACCTTTTGGGGCACTTTGAATTTGTGCCCCGAAAGGCTATAACTTTTGGGGGCACTTTGGATTTGTGCCCCGAAATATATAACCTTTGGGGGCACTTTGAATTTGTGCCCCGAAAGGCTATGACTTTTGGGGGCACTTTGGATTTGTGCCCCGAAAGATATAACCTTTGGGGGCACTTTAAATTTGTGCCCCGAAAAGTTATGACTTTTGGGGGCAATTTGATTTTCTGCCCCGAAAACTATATCATTTTGGGGCATTTTGAATTTGTGCCCCAAAAGGCTATGACTTTTGGGGGCACTTTGCTTAAAATGCCTTTAATTGTAAGCTTTCGGGGCACTTTGAAAAATGCCCCTAGCAAAATGCCCCGATAGCTCAACCGTGACATAGTGTAACCAGTCAGATCAAGACAAACTGGACAATAATTGTGATGTCAAAAAAGTAAAAACTGGACAATTATCCTCACAAACTAAAAAAACCGCTTCGTAATTATTTCACACAAACTAAATTACATATTCTAAAAGCCTATTTCAGCTCCCGAGGATTTTCTCAATACCTTGTCTCGTTTGGCAGTGTGGTTTTATTAATATAAAGCGGGACGAAAGTCTGTTTCGAGAATCATGAGCAATATTACACTTCTGGACCTAAAAGTGTGGATCTGAGTATGTATATTTTCAAACCTCCAAATTTTATCTGATTTGTCATTTTTGTACAGCCTAGAATACAAAGTATTTGAAGTTGGTATTTTGCATGGTTGTGAGATACACCATTTCTTACATCAGAGATTTTTTTCAATATTTTTGGAACTTATAAATATATATTTCATTTTTTTAGATGAGCAGGATTACTGGAGCTCGGAAGCCAAAAGCGCTTTTTCTAATCGAAATGGTTTTTTTTTTGCATCATCAGCAATGTATGTTAGATGAAGCAGAGGTGGCTGTAATGAACATCTTATTGCTCAGTTGTGCTCTTAGAATTCTTTACAACACCGATAAACGGTACAAACAGTACAAACATAGCAAAAAAAAACTGTTTACAAACTTTAATGTGAATTATGTGTCACAATTGTGATAGGAAAGAAATGCCTTTGTGTAGTTTATGGAGGTATCTAGTAGAAACGGTACTACATTTAAAGTAACAAATGAAAGCACAGACTCTGATTGTTCTACAAGATTTCGATGTTGTCTCTAATGTATCACTCATATAAATCCAATGGCGGGGGATAGGATCTAAGGTGAAATAATCCCCGGTGCTCGCCGGGGGGCGGGGGGGGGGGGGGGGGGTGTGAAAAGATCCTTTAGCACCAACTATGTTATACATTCAACAGCCCAGAGCTTTCCAAGATTATTTTCTAATTTTATATGTTCACATTTTGGCATAGAATGTCATCAGGAATCATAGTAACTACTACCTACAAACGAACCTTGTCAAAACACTATTACAATTGTGTAGAGACTAAGTTCTACAGGCCGGCTGACAATTCGCTAAATGTTAAAAAAAAATCGGTAGTATTTAGAAAGCAAGACTTTCTGAATTTGAAGGACTTCCCGCAAAACCCTCCATTGTGCATTTAGTTAGTAAGTATTAGTAACTAATATAGCTATGAAGAGAGATTCCGAAATGAACTGAAAACCTTGTGACCGGGTGTCCACATGTTGTACTAATTAATTGCACATGAAATTACAAAAGAATACCACCTTTAACATCTAAAAAATACAAAATATGGAAATTAGAAAATTTAAGTGACTTTAGTACCTACTCTACTGGACATGATGTTATAGCTCACGGGTGCAGATCAACCCGTTGTGCAAAATGTATTTTTAAAGAAATTCAAAATGTCAAAAAAATCCAAACAAAAATTTCAGGTGTTCATATGAAAAATATCTATCCGTGCAAAAAAGTTTCGCATCGAAAAGACATTTTGTGTGGCTGCTATAAAAAAGACAAAATAATGGTACATACAATGTCATTTTGGAATGCCGGTGATTTGTCTTTTTACACAGGCCACCAAAAATGTCTTTTCACCCTGATTTTTTTGTACGAGCATAGAATGTTTATAGGTACATCAAAAAATTTTGTTTGAATTTTTGACATTTTAAAATTCGTTTTTTCGGTAGTGAGTGTACATGCGCCTTTGAGCTGAAGTGGATTTCCCCTACTCTAAGAACTATATATGTTATATATTCAACAGCCACGAGCGTTCCATGGCTATTTTCCTAATTTTATATGTTCACAGTTTCGCATAGAATGCCAACATCACGAATCCTAGTAACTACTACCTACAAACAAACCTTGTCAAAACACTATTATAATTGTGTACAGAAACGAGAGATATTGAACACGGAGGACATAAAGAGAGAGAAAGGTCTGAATTAGGATGTGCGCCTGTGACTCGAGAGGCGCACCGGGGAGACGCAGTGTGCCTCCCCCCGGCGACTCTCCCCGATGTCACCATGCTCCCCCACTCCTGTTGTTCGGTTCTTGCTTCTGGGCACTCGACGGCCCGCTCTTCGACTCCGATGACGAGGATCTCCCCTCACCTCCCCGATCAGACGACCACCATCTTCCCAGTGCGGGACGGCCATCGATCTTGATCTCCTTAGTTTCCCTTTGCTATGCCTAGGACACAAACCATTCCCGGATAACACGCCGATAGTCCTGAAAAAGGCAAATCCCATTCCCCCGTACATTCAACAATAATATTATGGAGCAACGAATTAGCACCATTGTGTCGCTTGTGTTCCTGTATTTTGTAAGCCTATTAACCAGCCGTATTATTGTTGCAACTCGTATGCAGACACTGGCGGCTCGGGGGATCCCAAAACCACCGCCGCCGCCAGGTGTAACGCCCCCCGGATCGGTACTATGTAGATTTGAGCGTTCCCGCCAAATCCGCATAATAACGATCCTAGGACGCCCACCAAGCATAACGTGCATGTCGCAACACACACGTTATGTGGGTGGAATTGTGATATCATTACAAAAGATCTCGATGGAACCCACAAAAGAACATATATACAACAACGACTCACCGAGTCAAGAATACAAAAGATACAATACAAAGATCCAAATAACAACGAAAGCGAATTAGTATCCGACTACGGATAAGAATACAAATCTGGACTAAGAGTCCTGAAGATAAACGAAGGCACCATATCCCTGTCCAGACCAAGCCGGGGGGATTCCCAAGCTAACGTCGTCAGACTTCAAACCTGTTGGCTGCATTGGAATAGCAGCCCCGAAGGGGTCAGCACTATAAACAATACAGGGGTAACATCCCGAAATTCGTCCCTAATTTTAGAGATGTTTTCCCACACCTGAAAACCTTTTTCTATTTATATAAACGTTTTCTCCAAACCTGTTCGTCTTTGATCTGACTTTGGTTTTTCTCTCTTAGAAATTCCCCAATAATCCTCGTTCTTTGTTAACCTCCACATATTCCCATGCCGTTGTTTTGTCTGTCGAACATTGGTTCCAGTTGGAAATTCCAAAACCCCTTCAATCTATTCCACCAAAAGCCACCACCACAATTGTATCTTAAGATAAATTCTACCAAGCTACCATATGGTTCCCTCCTACATACAGATCACTCCCATGGAAAAATATTTCATAGCCCCATGCAATAATTCCAACTTTATTCATATTTCCTATTATGTCATTTTCAATCCAGAAATTATCTAGACACCTTCCACTCATCCAAAAATTCTACAATTTTTGGTGAGGTTCACGATTTAACCTCCTGAACATTTCACTCCATTGGCCCACCTCATTTGATCAATATTGAGGTACTTCCTTTGTAATGCCCTTTCCATGCCAATTTGCCATTTCCAAAGCAACCCCTAGCTACAAAAATCCTTTGGCATGATACTTTTTCCAAATAGACAATCATCCATCTAGAACACCATACCCAGAAGATCATGTCAATATTATTAGATTTAGTGCATTTGGCATACCCATGCCATTAGGGCAATTTTGGACACCAAATTACTTAACCCCCTTCCAGGTATCCAGTTGAGCTCAAACTTCACAACATACTACATACACCTATCCTAACTTACTGTGAATTTTGGGGAATTTTCTAAGATGCGCAAAGCCCTGGTCATTTCATCGAACACCTGGCGCAACCCCGGTTTTCTGAAAATCTTATACACAAAAGTTTGGCGTCTTTGCGTGATTCTTGTTTTGTTGCGTTGCCCTAGTCCATGCGAACCCAGTGGTGAAGCCGTTTCTCGTTTGTTGCTCCGAGTCGACGGGAACACGACGATGTCGCTCGCGTCGCGCTCTGGACGTCCCGAACGCAAGCTTTGGCGTGAGCTAAACTTGCTTAGCCCTAACCTTGCCTAATCTCCCGCACAGTAGCTTCCCTATTGACCCCTGTTCGTCCAGCTCGACGTTCCTATCTAGCTCCCGTTCTTATCCCTTTTTTTTCTTTTTGAGGAAAATCGTTGCGTTGAAGCAACGCAAGCCGCCTCCTCTTTCCCGGCTATAAAGGAGCAGATCAAGCTCCTCCCGCGCGCCTCACACCTCACTCTCCTACCTCCCCTGCCTCTCCATACTTTCCCAGTCCAGAGGCAAATGGAGCTCGGCATGCCCGAGCCCCTGCTCGAGCTCATGCTTGGCCGCCATGGCCAAGCCTCGGGCAAGCTCATGCCGACACCCTCAGCCTCCCCCACCCCCTAGCCCTCCACGTGGACACGAACGAGCGCGGCACTCCTGTCTCCGCCGTCGCCGCGTACTCTCGGGTACCTATCGGTCGGCGTCGACGCCCGTCACTCGTCCGGACTCGTACATCCCCATACGTGCTCGCATGGTTGTGGATGAAGACGTCGGCGGCGTCCCCGTCCGCGCCTTCCTCGGACACGGTGGAGGTCAGCAACCCCGTCGCCGTCCCCGACCGGCCTGCCGAGCCACCTCTGTCGCCGCCCCCCCATCGCCTTCCGGGAGCCAGCCTCGGCCGATGCAGCGTCGACCTCGGCGGGCGACCCACGGTCCCCGGCGTCCCTGGCCTCCTCCAAGGGCGCGGCAGGCCCGGCCGTGGCCGTCCCCCGTCGCCAGCGTCCCCAGCGAGGCTGCCCGTCGTCGGTGCTGGCCTCCTCCCATGCCTGCTCCAGTGCGTGAGCAAGCTGGCCAATCAATCGACTGGGCCAGCTGAAGACGTATCTGTTTTTTCCTCAACTTTACATTTTCTGGCAATGAAAACGTATTTGCAGCGAATGCGCGACCAGTCCGGCCCGAACAGAAAACAGCCCGTTCTGTTTTTTTTTCAGAAGTGAGCAGCAAATAGCTAACCGTCGCCGGGCCGTAACTTTTGATCCGTAGCTCCGTTTGAGGTGATTCAAATTTGTAAATTCATGTTTTGAAAAGCTCTATCCAATGGTGTAGGATTTAAATTTTGTGATATAGTTAGATACTCAGCACACTTGTATGCTTGCATAGGTGTCCCGTGGTATCGGCAAACCGATACCCTAAACCGTGACGTCCGTGACCCCCCAAGCCAAATGGCGTCGATCGTTAAAGGCAAGCTAACCACTTGCTATGAACACTCAAGTGGTGTTTGTTTGTTTGCATATTACCCTATCAAATCGGTGCATTTTATTGCTTGTTATCATCTGTCAAGTGTGCGTCACGAGATATCGTGGCTTTGTTTACATTCTGTCAACTGTGCGTCACGAGACATCGTGGCTTTGTTTGCATCCCGTCACTGTGCGTCACGAGATATCGTGACTTGTTTCAAACCTGTAATACGATAAACCCATGTCCCGTGGGTTGAGTTCCGGCACCCCGTCTAAATACATGTTGGGTCCTTCCCAAGTGGATTGAAGCGGCTACTTTTCTGTAGAGTTGTGGCGTGTGTTGGACGGTACCATGCACCACTCCCCATTCCGGCGACGATGGACTGGGGAAACCGCCACAGTCAATGGAATGGAGGAACGGGATCGCATGGACGCCTCCACTAACTTTTGTAGTCGATCTGTGGCTGCTACTGGCCGGAGGCATCTCCGCCATCGCCCGATTGACGCTAACCAACTGTGCTATTTTAGTTTCTTCTACTCAATCTGTGGCTGTCACTGGTCGGAGTTACCTTTGCCCTCGCCCGGTTGACTGTGCTATTTTATTTTCTTTTACTCAACCTGTGCTGTCACTGGTCAGAGGTATCTCCGCCATCGCCCGGTTGAAACTAACCATTGATTGAACTAACGATATATTGTTTGAAAGATTGGGTGCAGTTTGTTTCTGTTTCATGTTGATATGATATTATGGTTTTGCATTGGACTAATCTGTTTCATGTTGATATGATATTAAATTTATTGTGTTGGACTAACCCTCTGTTGTCGGAATTATTGTTGAAAGAAACTGGATTAAATGAACCAACCCCCCAAACTTCGATAGGGTCAGTCCATAGTGCCACCAAACTGAACATTGAACGCACTACCACTGTTGCCCAAATGGGAGAGCCATAGCCTATGTAACCTATCAAGCCCCCTTTGATGCTACCCACTTGGCAAGTCTAGTCGGATACTGCATAGTTGTGGTCGGGGCTAGTCTTGTGAAGGTTCCGGAGTTAAGCGTCGCTCATGAGTTGGGGACGTGTCGGATTCACTTCGTCATAAGACATAGAGTTATATCGGTAGCTATACAGGGAGTGTCTTGGTAGCGTGAACGGTTATGTAAGTGTATCTTGCCTTAGCTAAGTAAGGTGCATTTAGATGGGTGGTAATTGCAACCTCTCGAGAGTGTGTCAACTAGCAGCTAGCCTTGTTCCTAGGTTATGGAACAGTGCAGTGTCAGTCACACTATTGTCCTTTGCCAAGTCCGGAGGTTAAACTTAAGTTCTGTGTGAAAGAAAGATGAACAACCTGATTTCACTAAATGAACAATAAGCTTATGCAGGGAATGTTACTTGGGATGTGGATGATTACCCGTGTTCAGGGGTGACGGTGTGATCGTTGGGAGCCTAGAGTTAGGCTTGAGCTAACATCGGCCGTGCATGCCCCGAGCAGAGATATGAGGCCAGTGGGCCTAGCAGGTTGACTGATGTGGAGGGGCCGTTGGGCCTAGTTGTGATGACAGGTGATGTTTAATATTTGGTACCAATGGGTTCACTCGTTATTCGTCACAGGTAAGCTCTATGTGTGATCGCCGGTACATGATCCAACCCCACCTGGCTTGGACTCTGTACTGGTGATACCCGTATTATTGGATTATACCATGATTTGTTGTGCTGCCTTGTTGCTACCCACTTGGACTGCCGTAAGTAGACACTTGCCATGTTTAGATTATTTTCTGTCGCTAGCTGCTTGTTGCCTGACTTCTTGACTGTTCATGTCTTGTGGTTGTTTTCTTGCGAGTACGTCACCGTACTCAAACTGGCTTTTCATGTGGCCAGACATTGAGAGGATTCATCTTCTACCATAGCAAGAGATGGAGCAAAAACATGCTAGGATCAGTAGCCCAACCAGATGCCTGTGGAATGGAGCCACTCCAAGCCGTTGCTTTAGTCGTCTTCTGCTACCAGTTAAAACTCTGTCCCGTACCATACTTGGCTATGATAATTTTTCATGCCTTGATGGCCATGTAAACCATTTGTAGCCCTTTGGGCCTGATTGTGTAATGATATTTCTGCTATGTTGCATTGTCGTAACGTGCGTCCGGATATCCTGGGCTGGCGCACGGGGCGACCGCCTCTCTGGCGATATGTGTCAGAGGGGGGTGCCACAGAGCATGGTATCAGAGCACCAGGCTGGCTGTAGACTACCCTAGCATGGAAAGCCCCACCTTACTTTTGCCCGACAATGACCCGATGGATTTAACCCATTTCTGCCTAACCGGCATGGCTCGTGTCGGTCAACAGTTTGGTGTAGTAAAACTTGTCCCAATCTTACCCAACCAGACTCGCCGGTTTCTTCCTTGAGAAGGAATCGACACTACCCATTAGTATGAAACCCAAGTCCTAGCTACCTATAAAATCCCACCCTCGCTGGCTATCCTTTGCAACCCAACTCTCTTGAAGCAGATCCCGCTTAGGAATCTTGCGCTCTCCTCTCTCCCAAGTACATTAGCTTGAGTTTTTAGATGGCACCTACCCTTGTTTTCGAGACTACCGCCGAGTTTCGCCCCGGTTTTCCACCTCTGCTGTGGAAAGCTGCTAGCGTTATTGTTGGTTGTGTTTCTCGCCCAGTGTACCATGTATATCGGTCTAACCTCTCCTCCTGCGTGAGTGAGTATCATGCCGAGGTGTATGTCGGCACAGGTCCCTTAGGAAGCGTGACGCCATATGTGAGTCAAAGCCACTTCGTGGATTCTCCTGAGATGGCTCTACAAGTTGCAGCTTGGAAATGTCTCGCTCGTCTGCGGTACTTTGAAGCCGCGATGGAACCTCCTGCGTCTCGCTTTTTCCCGCCAAGATACCTTGCAAGCCCCAGCCATCCCATGGTAAGCATCGAAGTGATGGTCAGCTCACCATTGTCACATCTCGTAGCCTACGCCACCGCCTTGGAGAGCATCCTTGTCTACCACTTGGAGGAATGCCATTCCAATAGGCAAGCCCTTAGCCGAGTCCCGCAACCACTGGCAAGAACCCAGCTTCGCAAGGACCAGTAAAAATTAAACCCCAGAGGCCACCCCCATTAATGGAAGCTCTGAAGTTTGGACTCGATACCTTTCATCCAGGACCAGCCGCAACCCACAACCTCCAACCCCTTCGCAGCTTTGGCGTTATGCCAGAAGGCATCCCTGAGACTCTAACCGTGGCGGCGAGGAGCCCAGTGGATACCAAGCTTTGCTTAGGACCAAACCTGCACGCTCCAGAAGGCAACAAAGTGAATGAAGCCCAGACCAAGTCCCCACCAAGTGAGGAGTCCTAAGCTTGTAGGTGAGAGTTTGTGAGTTTGTTTGTAATTCCTATGTTCGCTTGTACGCATGTTTGGGTTGTTTGCCTTTCCTGGTTGATGTTGAGGGAACCTGTACAAAACTTGGTGTTCTGATCCTCCGGTTAACCACTTAGTCGACCCATGACAGAATATCATGTCGTTCCCTTCTGTCAAATTTTTTGTCAAGTGGTCATTGGGTGCTTGTTAACCAGTATGGTTGAAATGATTATGCCATACTACTACGATTGTTTTGGGCCTATAAAATGCAGGATTACTTTCTAAAAATAATAGTTTCTCGAGTAGCAATTTCTACTATCTGTATGATAGTGCCCCTGCAACTATCTGCTGCAAGAACAATAACCCTCTGTGTGGTTCTATCCTTTCCTCAAGAGATTAGTCCCTCGTCTCTCCAGCGTTTCGTAGGGAAAATTTTGTCAAAATAATTTTGGGGATGACCCTACCCCACAGTGTCTATTAGCCAATTATTGGAGACACATATGCTTTCTTAAAAAAAAACCCTGTTTTTTTTTCAAACCTGTGTATACTTGAAAAGGTATATACAGGTTTTCAAAAAAATCTAGACTAGGGACATGTTTAGCATATCCCTAATCTTTTGTTTTACAAAGTTGGGTAATATTTGTCTAAGTTAAATTCAGGTTATTGAGTGACGATTTGTGTGTGTAGATCTTGTTGATCTTGCCATGCTTGTGTTTGATTGAACTAAAAACCTTAGATTTAAAATTTTCTCTATATAACCCTAGTGGAAGATCCCATGTTGATTGATTGTGTGAGCCCCTGCCATGCCATCCTTAGAATGCATTGAGTGATAAGAATATTATGCTTTGGTAACATTTGTTCTAGTAAATTATCCTGCTGAGTGTTGATCCTTTTGTGGGTTAAACTCTAGTACTGTGTAGAAAAAGTTTTAAAATATTAAACCATACGAGAAATATCTTGTATAACCCCGGGAATCTCTATTAGTCTCCGAATCTCGGGACGAGATTCTTTTTAAGGGGGGAAGGTTTGTAACATCCCGAAAATTCGTCCCTAATTTTAGAGATGTTTTCCCACACCTGAAAAACATTTTCTATTTTATATAAACGTTTTCTCCAAACCTGTTCATCTTTGATCTGACTTTAGTTTTTCTCTCTTAGAAATTCCCCAATAATCCTCGTTCTTTGTTAACCTCCACCATATTCCCATGCCGTTGTTTTGTCTGTCGAACATTGGTTCTAGTTGGAAATTCCAAAACCCCTTCAATCTATTCCACCAAAAGCCACCACCACAATTATATCTTAAGATAAATTCTACCAAGCTACCATATGGTTCCCTCCTACATACAGATCACTCCCATGGAAAAATATTTCATAGCCCCATGCAATAATTCCAACTTTATTCATATTTCCTATTATGTCATTTTCAATCCAGAAATTATCTAGACACCTTCCACTCATCCAAAAATTCTACAATTTTGGTGAGGTTCATGATTTAACCTCCTGAACATTTCACTCCATTGGCCCAACCTCATTTGATCAATATTGAGGTACTTCCTTTGTAATGCCCTTTCCATGCCAATTTGCCATTTCCAAAGCAACCCCTAGCTACAAAAATCCTTTGGCATTGATACTTTTCCAAATAGACAATCATCCATCTAGAACACCATACCCAGAAGATCATGTCAATATTATTTGATTTAGTGCATTTGGCATACCCATGCCATTAGGGCAATTTTGGACACCAAATTACTTAACCCCCTTCCAGGTATCCAGTTGAGCTCAAACTTCACAAACATACTACATACACCTATCCTAACCTACTGTGAATTTTGGGGAATTTTCTAAGATGTGCAAAGCCCTGGTCATTTCATCGAACACCTGGCGCACCCTTGGTTTTCTGAAAATGGTGTACAGAAAAATTTGGCGTCTTTGCGTGATTCTTGTTTTGTTGCGTTGCCCTAGTCCCTGCGAACCCAGTGGTGAAGCCGTTTCTCGTTTGTTGCTCCGAGTCGACGGGAACGCGACGATGTCGCTCGCGTCGCGCTCTGGACGTCCCGAACGCACGCTTTGGCGTGAGCTAAACTTGCTTAGCCCTAACCTTGCCTAATCTCCTGCACAGTAGCTTCCCTATTGACCCCTGTTCGTCCAGCTCGACGTTCCTATCTAGCTCCCGTTCTTATCCCTTCCTTTTTTCTTTTTGAGGAAAATCGTTGCGTTGAAGCAACGCAAGCCGCCTCCTCTTTCCCGGCTATAAAGGAGCAGATCAAGCTCCTCCCGCGCGCCTCACACCTCACTCTCCTACCTCCCCTGCCTCTCCATACTTTCCCAGTCCAGAGGGCAAATGGAGCTCGGCATGCCCGAGCCCCTGCTCGAGCTCATGCTTGGCCGCCATGGCCAAGCCTCGGGCAAGCTCATGCCGACACCCTCAGCCTCCCCCACCCCCTAGCCCTCCACGTGGACACGAACGAGCGCGGCACTCCTGTCTCCGCCATCGCCGCGTACTCTCGGGTACCTATCGGTCGGCGTCGACGCCCGTCAGTCGTCCGGACTCGTACATCCCCATACGTGCTCGCATGGTTGTGGACGAAGACGTCGGCGGCGTCCCCGTCCGCGCCTTCCTCGGACACGGTGGAGGTCAGCAACCCCGTCGCCGTCCCCGACCGGCCTGCCGAGCCACCTCTGTCGCCGCCCCCCCCCATCGCCTTCCGGGAGCCAGCCTCAGCCGATGCAGCGTCGACCTCGGCGGGCGACCCACGGTCCCCGGCGTCCCTGGCCTCCTCCAAGGGCGCGGCAGGCCCGGCCGTGGCCGTCCCCCGTCGCCAGCGTCCCCAGCGAGGCTGCCCGTCGTCGGTGCTGGCCTCCTCCCGTGCCTGCTCCCGTGCGTGAGCAAGCTGGCCAATCAATCGATTGGGCCAGCTGAAGACATATCTGTTTTTTTTCCTCAACTTTACATTTTCTGGCAATGAAAACGTATTTGCAGCGAATGCGCGACCAGTCCGGCCCGAACAGAAAACAGCCCGTTCTGTTTTTTTTCAGAAGTGAGCAGTAAATAGCTAACCGTCGCCGGGCCGTAACTTTTGATCCGTAGCTCCGTTTGAGGTGATTCAAATTTGTAAATTCATGTTTTGAAAAGCTCTATCCAATGGTGTAGGATTTAAATTTTTGTGATATAGTTAGATACTCAGCACACTTGTATGCTTGCATAGGTGTCCCGCGGTACCGGCAAACCGATACCCTAAACCGTGACGTCCGTGACCCCTCAAGCCAAATGGCGTCGATCGTTAAAGGCAAGCTAACCACTTGCTATGAACACTCAAGTGGTGTTTGTTTGTTTGCATATTACCCTATCAAATCGGTGCATTTTATTGCTTGTTATCATCTGTCAACTGTGCGTCACGAGATATCGTGGCTTTGTTGACATTCTGTCAACTGTGCGTCACGAGATATCGTGGCTTTGTTTACATCCCGTCAACTGTGCCTCACGAGATATCGTGACTTTGTTTCAAACCTGTAATACGATAAACCCATGTCCCGTGGGTTGAGTTCCGGCACCCCGTCTAAATACACGTTGGGTCCTGCCCAAGTGGATTGAAGCGGCTACTTTTCTGTAGAGTTGTGGCGTGTGTTGGACGGTATCATGCACCACTCCCCATTCCGGCGACGATGGACCGGGGGAACCGCCGCAGTCAATGGAATGGAGGAACGGGATCGCGTGGACGCCTCCACTAACTTTTGTAGTCGATCTGTGGCTGCTACTGGCCGGAGGCATCTCCGCCATCGCCCGATTGACGCTAACCAACTGTGCTATTTTACTTTCTTCTACTCAATCTGTGGCTGTCACTGGTCGGAGTTATCTTCGCCCTCGCCCGGTTGACTGTGCTATTTTATTTTCTTTTACTCAACCTGTGGCTGTCACTGGTCGGAGGTATCTCCGCCATCGCCCGGTTGAAACTAACCATTGATTGAACTAACGATATATTGTTTGAAAGATTGGGTGCAGTTTGTTTCTGTTTCATGTTGATATGATATTATGGTTTTGCATTGGACTAATCTGTTTCATGTTGATATGATATTAAATTTATTGTGTTGGACTAACCCTCTGTTGTTGGAATTATTGTTGAAAGAAACTGGATTAAATGAACCAACCCTCCAAACTTCGATAGGGTCAGTCCATAGTGCCACCAAACTGAACATTGAACGCACTACCACTGTCGCCCAAATGGGAGAGCCATAGCCTATGTAACCTATCAAGCCTCCTTTGATGCTACCCACTTGGCAAGTCTAGTCGGATACTGCATAGTTGTGGTCGGGGCTAGTCTTGTGAAGGTTCCGGAGCTAGGCGTCGCTCATGAGTTGGGGACGTGCCGGATTCACTTCGTCATAAGACATAGAGTTATGTCGGTAGCTATACAAGGAGTGTCTTGGTAGCGTGAACGGTTATGTAAGTGTATCTTGCCTTAGCTAAGTAAGGTGCATTTAGATGGGTGGTAATTGTAACCTCTCGAGAGTGTGTCAACTAGCAGCTAGCCTTGTTCCTAGGTTATGAAACAGTTCAGTGTCGGTCACACTATTGTCCGTTGTCGAGTCCGGAGGTTAAACTTAAGTTTTGTGTGAAAGAAAGATGAACAATCTGATTTCACTAAATGAACAATAAGCTGATGCAGGGAATGTTACTTGGGATGTGGATGATTACCCGTGTTCAGGGGTGACGGTGTGATCGTTGGGAGCCTAGAGTTAGGCTCGAGCCAACATCAACCGTGCATGACCAAAGCAGAGATATGAGGCCAGTGGGCCTAGTAGTTTAACATATGTGGAGAGGCCGTTGGGCCTAGTTGTGATGACAGGTGATGTTTAATATTTGGTACCAATGGGTACATCCGTCATTCGTCACAGGTAAGCTCTTTGTGTGATCGTCAGTACATGATCCAACCCCACCTGGCTTGGACTCTGTACTGATGATACCCCTATTATTGGCTTATACAATGATTTGTTGTGCTGACTTGTTGCTACCCACTTGGACTGCCGTAAGTAGACACTTGCCATGTTTAGATTATTTTCTGTCGCTAGCTGCTTGTTGCCTGACTTCTTGACTGTTCATGTCTTATGGTTGTTTTCTTTCGAGTACGTCACCGTACTCAAACTGGCTTTTTATGTGGCCAGACATTGAGAGGATTCATCTTCTACCATAGCAAGGAGATGGAGCAGGAGCGTGCTAGGATCAGTAGCCCAGCCAGATGCCTGTGGAATGGAGCCACTCCAAGCCGTTGCTTTAGTCGTCTTCCGCTACCAGTTAAAACTCTGTCCCGTACCATACTTGGCTATGATAATTTTTCATGCCTTGATGGCCATGTAAACCATTTGTAGCCCTTTGGGCCTGATTGTGTAATGATATTTCTGCTATGTTGCATTGTCGTAATGTGCGTCCGGATATCCTGGGCTGGCGCACGGGGCGACCGCCTCTCTGGCGATATGTGTCAGAGGGGGGTGCCACAACAGCCAAGTAATACTCACAAGATATCAAAGCTCGAATTCCGGGGAAAAGGGTTAGCGATTGAAGCGGCGGCAAGCAGCACTAACAACTTATAGGGACACACTACAACTTTCGCCTAAAAGAGACAAGGTAAGAGAGCGCATAAGAAACCAACTATACTAACACCAAACATAACCCAGCCGATTCCTTACCCGCCCGTTTAAAACCACGGACAGCAAGCCCAAAGGCACTCACACAGTTGACAATTTTATGAGTTATTATTCATGTAATCTATCTTACTACTCAAGTTATAATCATCATAAGGTGCAAGTTGTCTATGATCTTTTTAGCCAACGCATTTCACCAAGTCGTCCATAACCGCGGACACGGCTTTTCGAAAAGATTTCACCCTGCAGGGATGCACCAATGAACCCACACGCATCGAACACTCGCTTAGAGATGTACCGGTGGAGCGTTCAACACAACACTTTCCTTCTCTACAAACAAGTCCAGGGAGCCACCTAGCTAGGTTGGATCCGCCTAGAAAGTCCGGCTGAAGCTCCGAGGCGGACCTAGCCGTTTGCGCCTACGTGCTAGGTGACCCGGACTACCATGAGAATGGTCACTTCGCATCATACCGCAAGCCCTACCGTAAAGTAACCACGTAACCATCATCATCTTACCTGCTCATCAACATCGTTGTACGCGCGCAAATGGAAACACCCGAACTACTTGTGGCACCTGGACAAGTTTGAGGATCCGGTAATAGGTTGTGGGGAGGCCCATAGAACTCCCACATGTGGTTAGTGCGCTCAGTCTTGGATCAGCGGAAAAGAACTTGGGTCCTAGGCGACACTAGCAGAACAAAATACCACGATTGGCCTTCTGGCGGTACCTTATCTTTATTAATTATTCCCATCGCAACAGAAAATTAAAGATTACCATTTTAGTTGAGCCTAGCTATCATATTATCAACAAGACTAGATAAAGAGATAACAGGACTCAAGCAAAACACCTAAGCATGCACTAGGACTCGCAAGGCTAACAAGGTAAACAAACAACAGGTTAAAAGGATGTGTGTGTGTGGCTTATCATGGCTGCAAGGTAAACATGCATATAGGATCGAGACACAAGCATCGTGACATAAGGTTAGCAAAGCACAAAAGATAGGAGGAGTAAGAGACAGAAAACAAGCAAAGATAGCAAGTGAGTAGTCCTTGCCTGCAATCCGGTAGAGGTAGCAGAACCTGTCGTTACTCACATCAACTCATCGTCCTATTCCCGAAGAAGCAACGAACACTGGACAACAGAAGAATGCATTTTACTCTACGGCAAAAGAAGCGGCATGTTGATGACATGAATGCGTGACAAATTAAATGTGATCCAATTTTATTTGTAGCACATGGCAAAACATTTTAAATGGGATCGGTGCACACAATATAAATGCACCGGACAAAACCCCATAATTAATTTAGTTGATTTAATTCGACTAAATGGATAAAGGTGCCATGTTATTTAAGCATGCGTGATTTTATAAGATACGCATATAGGTATATAGGGATAGGGTTGGGGTCACACATCGGATTAAGGGAAACTTCGGATTCTGAAGCCATCGTCTTCGGACTGAAGAGGAAGTAGCCGACGTCGTCAAAGTAGTCGAAGTAGTCGAAGTAGTCGTTCCATCCGGAGTCGAAGTAGTCGAGGTCGTGATAGTAGTAGTACTCGGGGCGTTGTCGTGGCGGACCTTGGCATTCCGGGCTTCGGGGTCGACGAGGTACTCGGTCTTCGGAGTTCGAACATTGGGGATCTTGTCAGGTTCCGGTGTCGAGGTAGACCTTGGCGGCGTCATCGGGGCTCGGACTTGGCAACATGGAGATGCACATCGGAGACGTCGGGGAACGGCTTCACGGTCGCGGGAAAAAGACACCGGGTCCTTGTGGGCATTCCGTCAAACATGTTGCGGGTGTCGGAGATGCGGGCTTCACAACAGGAACGAAGACAGAAACAGGAACGCGGGACACAGTATCGGGGACAAACCACACCGAGGCACGACACGGAGACGGAACACGACGGCAGCAGCACGAACATGCCACAGAGAGATACACGACCAGGAGACCGTCGGGGTTGGGAACGGAGGCACACAACACGGAGGCACACGGAGACGGACACGGGCGACGGACAGGGGAACGGGGAAGCAGCATGGGCACGACTGGCTGCAGGAGGAGGACGGCGACAGGGAGAGGTGCTCCAGAGGAGGTCGAGGCGGACTGGGTCGGGGACGAGGTGGAGGCGGCCAGGGCGGGCAGAGTGGCGGGCGAGCTCGACCGGAGCTGCAGGGGACGGCGCGGGCGAGGAGAGGGAGGACAAGGTGGAGCGGCGGCGAGGTCGACAGGGAGGGAAGCGGCTGGCTGGCCGGGAGGATGCGAGGACGAGAGCGAGGTGCGGGAGAAGAAGGTGCGGGCACGGGAGCAAGGGGCAAGGAGCACGGGAGCAAGGGGGAGAAGAAAAAGGGAGAAAGAAAAAGAAAAGGGAGGGGGGAAAAGAAAGGAAAAGAGGTGGAAGGACCTGTTCGCGAAAAACAGAAAATAGAGGAGGGTGGCTGCAAAAAGGCAGGGGGTGGGAAAGGAAAAAGCCAGGGGGAAACCCTAGGGTTTGGAGGTTAGGTGGGCTTGGGCCGGTTTGGGCTGCTCTCTCGCGTCTCAAACTTTTATTTTTCTTTTGCAAAATAATTTGGCAAATAATTTTAGAAAACGGAGACGAACGTCTCGGTAAACTTTTGCGGCAATTTTAGAAAAATAAAATAAGGTTTAATAAAAATAGTTTTTGTTGCCAAAATATGCGATGCGCATGATGGTGATTAAGGATGGCAATGGGTAGGGTATGGGCAGGGTAGAGCAATACCATACCCATACCCATATAGTCTATGGGTACAAAATTCTACCCATACCCTTACCCACGGGGATGAAAGTATACCCATACCCATACCCGGCGGGTATCCGTACCCATTGGGTATCCGTTGGGTAGATCAAGTAGTACACAAATTGTTCACACTTTTACATTTGTTGGTAGCACATTTGTCAAAAAATTCAGTTATCTCAACTTAGTAATAGGTAAATGAATACATGAAAATTATTAACTTTGGAAATCACAATCTCATGGTCATATCTAGTAAGTCAACCGAGTAGGATCCATATGTTAGTATAAACGGGTAGGGTATGGGTATACCCACGGGTATAGGGTTGTACCCATGCCCTACCCATGACTTGGCGGGTAGGGTATGGGTACTACCCATGGGTATGAAAATGTGCCCATACCCTCCCCATACGGGTACGGTACCCGTGGGTACCCGTACCCATGGGTAAAATTGCCATCCTTAATGGTGATGTCATGATGATGCAAAAAGAAAACAAACAAAATCTAATTTGGGGAAAAACCCTGGGATATTACACCAGGCCCTCCCGGCCCCTTCCCCCGCATCGCCGCCACCGAAGGGGGCGCCGACAAAGCCGGGCTCGCCTGAGGAAGGTGGCGGCGGGGCGGACTCCTTTCTCGCGTTCCTCCCGCGACGAAGGCGCTCAACATCGAGGAGGCGGCGTCACGGCTGCGAGGCGGTGGGTGTGGACTGGCGAGGCTGCGGTCTGCGGCACGGTGGCGTCGGGGCTGCAGGGCGACGAGGAGCGGAGCTCGGTCGGGCTCGATCTGGGCCAACGGCGGGCCGAGCGGGCCATGGCGCTGGCTGCCCGGTGTGGCAGGAGGTCGGGGGCCGGTAAGGCGGGAGCAGGGTGGCGCCGGCCTGGCCATGCTTGCCCCGACATGGAGGAGGTGGTGGGCACGCGGTGGTCGGGGATTGGGGCGTGAGCTTCTCCGCTTTGACCTGGCGTGCTCAGCGGTGGTGTGGCGGCGAAGATGCTGTGGAGTTCGGTGGGGGTGGCGGAGCCTCACTGGCCGGCTCGTCGCTCCCTTCGCTTCGCGGTGGGGATCGAGCTCTGGGCGAAAGCTTAGCACCGACTTGGTCGGTGCCAACGACGGCGGCGCTTCCGGGCGTCGTTCTCCTTCTTGTTGGCGTCGTTGAGGAGTCCTCGAGCCCGACCGACGTGGGAGGTGCTAAGACCTCTGGGTGAAAACCTGAGCTCTTTCGGGAGCGGGCGATGGTGACGGACGCGTCGCTACCTTGTTGGAGGCGTCGTCTTGGAGGTTCTTAGCCCTCACAGTGCGATTGGTTCGTGGCGGACGGGGAGGGTGGCTCTGCTGCCTGGGAGGTGGATCCCGGGGCGGCGGTCCCGGACGGTGGTGGACGTCGAGGCGGCGGCCTCGATCTCCCACGCTACGACGGTTCTATGAGGCAGGGTCGTCGGTTTGTGTGGGTCTGGGGGACGGCCTGGATGAAAACTGCACGGGCAGAAGGTTAGTCGACCCGACTGGATCACCTTCGCGCAATGCGAAGGTCGATCTGGTTGCTATGCCGGGGCGGCGGCCCCGGAACAGGTGGGATTTGGTGGCAACCTGGATGAAGGCTGCGCGGGCAGAGGGTTCGTCGACCATGACTGTATCGCCTTCGGGCAATGCGAAGGTCGATCTGTTTGCTACGCCGGGGCGGCGGCCCCGGAGCAGGTGGTGTGTGTTGTGGCGTTTGTCGATTTGCGTCGTGTGGGCGACGGGTCGTCTCGTCTGTGCGGTTTTTTGGCCCTGTTTTCCTCATAAACAGGGCATTGTATAGCTTGTATGGTTTTTGGGCCCGGTTTTCCTCATAAACTGGACCAACTCTATTCTATCTATACGGAATGCAGGAACACCCTGCCCTCTTCGAGAGGTTTCTCGAGAAAAAAAAACTCGTATGCAGACACGTAGTCTAATTTGTTCACATCATATGGACGATCTATAGTTTTTTCCACATAAAACTTTAAATGGTGCCATGTTAATACATCTTTGATAATTGTATTTGTACGCATGAGAACTCTGCCAACGTTAAATGTTCATCTTATGATCCTCTGAAGTATAAAACACATAATTTTTTTAAAAATATTTTAGAAAGAAATTTCAGAGATATAATACGCCGTTTCAATAATTTTCAGATCTAGCGTGCTAAAAAAAACTTGTCGGACATCGACGATTACATCTAATCTTTACGGGATTGAGTTTTGGCGCCCGGGAGCATATGCTCCTGGATTTTAATTTTTTTTCAAAATGTATTTTGAAATGTCGAAAAATCGGGACAAAAAATGTCGCGTGTACGTCTTCATGTTCTATGTGCTCACAAAATCGTTACAGGAAAAACCAATATTTTTGTGTCGTGTGTAAAAAGATAAAATTCGAAGCTAAAAAAAGCTTTTCACGAGACTTCTTTTTGTCTTTTTAAATAGGTCATAAGAAATATCCGTTTTTAACTTGGGAGGCCTCGTAGAATGTCGAGATATACATGCAAAAATTCTGCTCAGATTTTTTTGACATTTTAAGATTGCTTTTCCAGTGGCAGGAGCATATACTCCCATGTGCCAAAATGTATTTCCCAATCTTCACGGCCTATATCTCTACTTTTTCTTTGATCAGCCAACGTCAATTACAAGGTCTACGGAGACCACACACGCCACCACACAGGTCTAAGGAGATCCATCAGTTGCAAGGTCTTTTTAGGATGTATACTGATGTTTATTCGGATGTATACTGATGCCACAGTGAGTCTGAAAAATTCCTCTGTAACTATATATGGTGGAAGATTCAGTGTAGAGCATTGTCTCGTGTCTGAACCTGAACACCACATATATGTCTGTTAATTTTTTCGCATTGAGTACTTTTTTTAGAGGAAGAGGAACTCCCGGAACGGAGTTCCCAGTTTCATTTAAGAAATTGAGGCAGATCCCACACATAGAGTTCAAAAGCAAGATCCTCTAAACCTGACTAACATCACTGGCAAATAGAAGCCACAGGACAGGCCCCATGCAACTAAACCAAGCAAACAGAACTACCAACAAATCTGAAAAACAAAATTTAAGTTTAACAGCAAACTAGACTTTTTTTTCAGCTGCTACCACTTACAACATCACAACATAGAAGCATCAAGAGTAGACGCCCATTTTTCCAGCGCTGGAGATCATAGCTCAATCCTTCGGAGAATTGGATTTCATCCATGACTTTGCCCGAAGATCTCCCGCGCCACCTTCGTTATATTGTCAGCTCCCCGCAACAGCATACTTTTGAGTCCTTCTTTCTGAAGATTCGCCCATACATGCAAGAAATTACACATGTAAATAACCACGTTAGTAGGATCTTTTGGTCTGATACGTTGGAAACAAGATCTGTTCCTGGTTTTCCAAACAGCCCAAAAAATGGCTACTGCACCAAGTATCATTGCTATTGGGTCTTTACCATCATAGCCCGAAAACCATTTTGCATATAAATCAGGGAAATCTTTAGGTACTTGATTAATTCCCAAAGCAACACTAGCTATTGTCCATATATATTTGGCAAGAGGGCAAGAAAAGAAAAGGTGCGACTGTCACAAAACTCAAACATTTCTACTTTCTTCCACCCCCTCTTTTTCATATTCTCTTTGGTCAGGATTTTGTCCTTGATCAGAATCCAGCAAAAGACTTTAATTCTTAAAGGCAGTTTTAGACTCCATAGGGAAAGGAAACTTTCTTTGCAATAAGGCATTGAGTACTCAGTCAGCCAGGCATGAACTGGAGCTGCTGTAAGCCATTAACACCCTATGATTGAAGTTTTCAGTGCAGCATCGTGAACCCAAGATCTTGCGCGTTCCTTAGTGAATCCTCCGTCTTGTCTGATTCCATCTTCTTGCTCGACAACTTGACACTAACCCATATTTTATCTGATTGCTGTGCAATCCACTGATACAGCTCAAGCTCAACTCAAACAGACAGTACATACAGGAGACAAATCTGACGCCCACACCAAACGCTGGCGAGTGTATATGCAACTGACATCTAATTCAATAATTCTCGATCTGTATGCATGTGAGTTTACTTACTAGTTGCGGATCAACTTACGACAATCATCTACTTTCTCATCATCAAAATAAATAAATGCAGGCAGGCCTCGTGCGTACGTGCTTAAACGAGCCGACAAGAAGCAGAGCAATGGTGGATAAATATAGTTAGCACGCTATACTCGCTATGGGGTTCTTGCAATAATGGATGCAGAGGTAAAGTATGTCGCAGCTCTATCCGCGGTACAATCATCAGCACAAGCCCATGATTTCAGATCTCGCACATGATCTCCATCGGCAGCTGCTCCCTCCGCGTGCTGGCAGAGTAATGCCTACATATCGGGTAGTACATGAGTGGTACTTCAACGGCAGCCGCGTAGCGCGTAGTACATCTCTTCCAGCACGACCACGATGGAGCTCAGACCACTCGCGGCGCTGTGCGTCCTGCTCGCCTTCGTCGCCGCTGCGGCGGAGGTGGACCTCGAGACGGCAGAGGCACAGTCCACCTACATCGTGCATGTCGCGCCAGCGCACGCGCCCCGCCTGCCGCGGCGCGGCCTCCTGGCAACGCGAGCGTACGGCTCGTTCCTGCGCGACCACATCCCCGTCGAGATGTCCAGCCCGGCGTCGAGGGTGCTCTACTCCTACGCCCACGCCGCCACGGGCTTCGCGGCGCGCCTCACGGAGCGACAGGCCGCGCGCCTCGCGTCCGCGCGCTCCTCCGTGCTCGCCGTCGTGCCCGACAGGATGCAGGAGCTGCACACCACGCTGACGCCATCGTTCCTCGGCCTCGCGCCGTCGTCCGGCCTGCTCCCGACGTCCAACGGCGCCACGGACGTCGTCATCGGCGTCATCGACACCGGCGTGTACCCCGAGGGCCGACCTTCCTTCGCCGCCGACCCGTCGCTGCCGCCGCCGCCCAGCAAGTTCCGCGGCGGCTGCGTCTCTACCCCGACGTTCAACGGCTCCGCGTACTGCAACGGCAAGCTCGTCGGCGCCAAGTTCTTCCACAAGGGCGACCAGGCTGCACGCGGCCTCGCTGTGGGTGCGACCGAGGAGCCCGACTCGCCGCTCGACACCAACGGCCATGGCACCCACACGTCCTCCACCGCCGCCGGCTCTGCTGTCGCCGACGCCGCCTTCTACGACTACGCCAGAGGGAGGGCCGTCGGCATGGCCCCCGGCGCGCGCATCGCCGTCTACAAAGCGTGCTGGGAAGAAGGGTGCGCGGACTCTGACGTTCTCGCCGCGTTTGACGAGGCCATCGCGGATGGTGTCGACGTCATCTCTGTGTCGCTCGGCGCCACCGGCAACGCGCCTAACTTTTACGAAGACAACTCGGCCATTGGCGCGTTCCGCGCCGTCAGCAAGGGCATCGTCGTCTCTGCCTCCGCGGGGAACTCCGGCCCAGGCGATTCCACCGCCTGCAACATCGCGCCGTGGTTCTTAACGGTCGGCGCGTCCACAATCAACCGCGAGTTCCCGGCGGACGTCGTTCTCGGCAACAACGAGACCTTCACGGGCACCTCGCTATATGCCGGCGAGCCTCTCGGCGACAACAAGGTACCCCTGGTCTACGGAGGAGACGTTGGCTCCAAACTCTGCGAAGAGGGGAAGCTCAACGCCACCATGGTGGCTGGGAAGATCGTTTTGTGCGAGCCGGGCGTGAATGCCCGTGCGGCGAAAGGACTAGCCGTCAAGCTCGCCGGTGGCGCCGGCGCAATCCTGGCTAACACGGAAGCATTCGGCTTGCTGGCATTGAGCAGCCCCCATGTCCACCCCACCACAGCCGTCCCATTTGCCTCTGCAGAGAAGATCAAGAAGTACATAAGCACGCAAACCTCCCCTACCGCGACGATCGTGTTCCATGGCACCGTCATCGGCTCGACGCCACCTTCTCCCAGAATGGCATCCTTCTCGAGCCGTGGACCAAACTTCCGCGCACCGGAGATTTTGAAGCCGGACGTGACCGCCCCCGGCGTGGACATCCTCGCGGCGTGGACAGGCGCCAACTCGCCCACGGAGCTCGACAGCGACGCGAGGCGAGTCCAGTACAACATCATTTCTGGCACGTCCATGTCGTGTCCCCATGTGAGCGGCATTGCGGCTCTTCTCCGGCAGGCGAGGCCAAAGTGGAGTCCCGCCGCCATCAAGTCCGTCCTGATGACCACCGCATACAATGTGGACAACGCTGGGAACATCATCATTGACATGGCCACCGGCAACGCGTCCACGCCGTTCGCGCGCGGGGCCGGACACGTCGACCCCAACCGCGCCGCGGACCCTGGACTGGTGTACGACGCCGGCACGGAGGATTACATCACCTTCCTCTGCGCGCTCGGCTACACCGCCGAGCAGGTCGCCGTGTTCAGCCCGGCGGCGGCCAACTGCTCGACGCGCCCGACGGCCTCATCCGTGGGGGACCACAACTATCCGGCCTTCTCGGCGGTGTTCACGTCGAACAAGCTGGCGACCGTCACGCAGCGCCGCGTCGTGCGCAACGTCGGCCGCAATGTCAGGGCCACTTACAGGGCCAAGGTGAGCAGCCCCGCCGGCGTGCGCGTCACCGTGAGGCCGGGGAAGCTGCGCTTCAGCGCGAGGCGGAAGACGCTGGCGTATGAGGTCACCTTCGCGCAGCGGATCTATGGGAGCGTGGTCGCGAATCACACGTTCGGGTCCATCGTGTGGAGCGACGACGAGAAGCACACGGTGACCAGCCCCATCGCCATCACCTGGCCGGTGAGCCACCAGGTTGCAGAGATGTGATCGATCAATGTGGGTGTACGTTCACGAGGGAGTTTAATCTCATTTGCTGTAGGTTTCGGTTGGCGTGATGCCATCCGTGAATCAAGAGGTCTCATGTTTAAGACTTCGGTTAATCTAATCGGAAGCAGCTTCAATTTGGCATAACTGTAAGCTGCACCGCGAGCCGTCGATAAGCCAACGTGTGGTCCAGAATTTTTTTCCTATCCCTTATCTCTCACCAGCTCGCGTAGCCTCCGTGAATTAAGGGTGGGTCGGGGGATCGAGGATGGCCGGCGCGGCCCGGCGGCGGCGAGAACGAGGCCAAGGCCAGCCGTGGAAGAAGCGATGCGGCAGAAGGCTTCAGTTGGGGTCGCCGGACGGCCGGAGAGGCGGACGGCGCGCCGCATCCTCGCCGTAGAGTTGAGGTGGAGATCGCCGTGGAGTGGAGTCGGGTTAGGAGGATGGAGTGGGGGGCACCAGAGTCCAAACGGCCTGAGCCCTAAGCGGCCGACGGCGCGCCGCCACTACGACCTAGGTAGGGTCGGCCGAGGCGGACGATGCGGACAAAACATCAGGCGGTGCTCCTCCCCAACTTGGTCGCCGCGCTCGCGGTCGCCGTGGTCTCGCCGGCCTCCGTCCCCATCGAGCTCCACCAGTCCGCGCTCATCGCCATCGCCGTGCTCACCGCCTTCTGGTTCATGCTGCTCCCGGAGTGGACCACCTAGGCGCTGCTCGTTGCCATGGCCGTCTACGATCTCGGGGTCGTCCTCATCCTCGAGGGCCCTTTGAGAGTGCTTGAACTGGCCATGGAGAGGAACGAGGAGATACCAGCGTTGATCTACGAGGCGAGACCAGTCAGTTTACCCCCGAGCGCACCACTGCCCTCTCTCTCCCCACGATTCTTTCCAGTCCCCCCCGCTCGACCTGTCCTCATCTGCCTAGGGCCGGCGCCGCCGCCGACGCTGGTGGCCACCCCTGACCCCATGCCCCAAACTACTCCTCACATGGCTCAGTTCTTCCCTGCTCCTCCCGCAGCTCCCGGACTGACGCCGTGATGCACGCGGCCCCGCTCGTCTAGGCCGACGTACGCGGCATGCCGCCCTCAGCCGCCTGCCAGCCCTCTCCCGCTCGCCGGCCAGCTGCTCGCCTGGTGCGCTTCTCCAGACCTCCACCATCGTCTCCGGCTACACTGCTGGCCTGTTGTTTGCTGCTCTTCTGCTTCACTGCGATGCAATCAACGACGTGCTCTGCCCGATGACTAGTAGTTTGCTCGCCAAAGAGCAGGGGTTGATTTGTGCCAAGTCTGTACGCATGTGCTACCTAGTGGTTCGATCTTATTCAGCGAGCATTGGATGGCTTTTCAGTGAAGTGTGCTAAAAAAATCATTGAATTTTCTTGATAAAAAACAGTGAGCACTATAGACATTTGACATGTTCTGATGTTCATAACGCAACAAATGAGCATTGAAGTATGCATATATCAGTGGTGCTTTGTGTGACATAACTCACTGATCTAATAAATTAGATGAACTATGCACTATGCATGTGGTGTAAGGCATGTATCTTCCTTGTGCTGAACACAATGCTTTAAAGAGTTGTAAATCTTGTTTGAAAAGCTGCTGATATGTTTTCTACAGTGGCAGCTTGCTGCAGCAAGTTTTTAATTGTCCACCTGGTGAGCTTGTTAGACTTCTTATGGATATATTCATGCCTTAAAATGATTGTTGTTAATTGATAATAATTGTGAATTGTTAGATTTATAGCAAAGGTAATTTATTTATTTTTGTACCGAGCCTTCGAGCCGGCTTGCCACCCCGTAGTGATGTAGTTAGCCACCGTAAACTGATGAAGTTACCGCCCAGTAGTGATGGAGTTATCCATCCTAGACTGATGGAGTTACCCATCCAGTAATGATGGAATTACCCACTTTAGACAGAAAGGGTTACCCAACCTAAACTTATATAGTTACCCACCATAGACTGATAGAGTTATCACCCCGTAGTGATGGAGTTACCATCCTAAACTGGTGAAGTTACACACACAGCAGTGATAGAGTTACCCACCCTAAACCGATAGAGTTACCACCCCCGTAGTGATTGAGTTATCCACCCTAAACAGATAAAGTTATCCACTCAACAGTGATACAGTTACCCATCCTAAACTGATAGAGTTACCACCCCGTAGTGATAGAGTTACCACCCTACGCTGATGGAATTACCATCCCATGTGATGGAGTTACCACCCAGTAGTGATAAAGTTACCACCCCGTAATGATGGAGTATCAAACGTAAACTTATGAAGTTACTCACCCTAAACTGATGATGAAGTTAACGCTCAGTAGTGACAGAGTAAATTACCCATCCTAAACAGATGAAATTACCCACCCAGAATTGATGTAGTTACCAACCCTAAACTGATAAAGTTATCGCCCCATAGTGAATAAGTTACCAACTCTAAACTGATAAAGTTACCGTCCACTAGTGATGGACTTACCCGCACTAAACTGATGGAGTTACCCACCATAGACTGATGGAGTTAAACACTCAGTAGTTATGGAGTTACCCACTCTTGATTGAAGGAGTTACCACCCAGTAGAGATGGAGTTACCAACTTGTATGATGACAATACATTTTATCGTTGCAAAGTGTTAACTCACTTATGAGATTAGTTGGTAACTTCAAAACTCAAAAAATCAAAAAGAACAAACAAAAGCGATATAGTTTGAAACCAAAAAATGGATCGTTGATTGGGGTGGTAACTTACGTACTACACCCCTGGTAACTTTATGTGTTAGTGGTCGGTAACTTTTGGGTCAAAAAAATATCGTCAGAACATATTAACATGGGATCTAGTTTCGAAGATCTCGACGCGACTAGTCTAACGGTGAAAACGGATCATAAATCGCATAACCGGTTTGAGCTACAAAACATTTTAAATTTTCGAATTTGGCATTTAATGCGGGATGACATCAGCTTTTTTGATTTTTAGTGCATGTATGCTATTTTGCTCACGGGTCGTTTTCTAGGCTGGAAAAAAAATTCACACGGACCCCACATGTGGTCAACGCGTCGGTGCTTACAAATTTGCCAATTTGAAGCAGCTTCTCCCTAGTCGCGTCCTAAGACTTTTACAAAATGAGAACTGTGGCAGGATGGTTAGAAGTGTGGTTGTACCCTCAGCCTATTTGTTTCTTTTGTATTTTCTCTTTCTCTTCTTTTGAACGTGGGTTTGTGTTGTTACCGCCCCAGCGCCTATCATCGGTTGTATCTATAAAGCGGGGCGAAAGCCTATAGACGGAATATTCTTCGGAGGCGACGTTTCCGTCGACAGTGAGGCGTCTGTGGTGACTTCGTCAATCTCAAGACTCGACCCTTCGGCTAAGTCTCTCGAAGATGCTTATAGGAGTAGGGTGTGCGTGTGTGCGTTCATAGGGGTGAGTGTGTGCACGTGTATATGAGCGTCTGCGTATGTACTATGTTTCGCAAAAAAAAAATTACAAAATATTGCTTATGTACCATCCTTTCTTGTTTGACTTGAGAACATTTTTGGATCTAATTTTATCATTCATCATATTTTGATTGTTCTTTTGTACGTTCAGAAGCCAAGACTTGCAGTGATATCAATAGGACATATACCTTCTATGTCAGCGGGATGAATGTGTTGAAACGTGCCAGAGGAGGGCTATACCAAAGGGGATGTCTCTCAATCAGCTTGAGACCCATTGTTTCATAAATTCTTTTTGCAAGAAAGAGTTTTGAAGAAAATTTGTTGCAACAGTCATAGGATGTGATGTAATATGTAACAACATCGTCTAACAAGGAGAATTAATAAATCGTGCCTCTTTCAAATTGTTTCTCAAGTTCGGCTTGAAGTACGACACAAATATCAACCTCTTGTCACCATGCTAAGTTACATACTGGGGATATAAGATTCATGAGTCGATGAATTCTAATAATTTCCCTGTATAGAAAGGTACTTGTTGCGAACTAGATGCTTTTTAAGGTCTCAACATGTATACGTATCTTTATCTCTCTCTATCTATAATATTGGGATAGGTGTTGATGGTACGTCGTCGTACGTCCTCCTCCTGAAAAAGTGACTTTTTCAACGACCCACCGGACACGGCACCTCGATCCCTCTGAGCGGAAAAGAACGCAACCCACACGCATCGCCGCCCCGTGTTGCTCGAGTCTCCTCACGAACGCCCTCTTCTTCCTCCCTCTGCGTGGCACCGTCTTCCTGCCTCGCATCACCATCTCTCGTTCCCATATCCTCCAGGCCTGACCTCCCTCTCACGACCACAGCTGGGCCGGCTGCTACGCGTTCCCATATCGTCGAGCCTCCCCTGATGGAGAAGGGTCCTCTTTCAGGCGTGGGGAGGGCGGCCAGAGAGCGCAAGAGGAGTTGGCGTGCGCGTGGATCCAGCAAGCGCCCTGCGTGCGCGTGATGCCGGTGCTGGCCCCGTCGATGTCTGGTGCGTAGTCCATGCCCGGGGCGATCCAGTTCCAGCGGTATCGGCTGACCGCACGACTGCATCGGGCGCTCATGGACGCTAGCGGGCTGAAGACGAGGAGTCTTCTTGCCACCACCGCAAGCGCCCGGTGACCGGAGCTTTCCGTCCCAGCTCCTTTTTTCCTGCGTGCTCGGATAAGGATTACCCCAAGCAACGTCTCTTCTTGCTGCATCGAGTCGTTAGGTAGTATTCCTTTGCCAGAGCACTATACGGGTTAGTTGATTTAGGAATTAGCGTACAGTCAAAGTTTTTAGTGAATTTATCAGTGGAGCAAGATGACCCCGTACAACAGATGCAACATCCCCTCTTTCTATCTTGTTTTCCTGCAAATCCTGCTCCTTTTAGAACCTGATAGATGCAGCGGATGGTGTATTTAGAAGATCCGTAGTGCTCTGGTATTGTTTTTGGATGGTGATGCAGATGTCATATGGTTTGCATGAGACCTGTGAGTGCATCTCTGAATTTCATCATTGTATTTCTGCGCACGAGTCGCCATAGCAATTGACTGAGACTGTCGCTGTTAGTTGATGGATTTGCTGTGCGTCATTGTTGGATGTATTCTTGCTGTAAAAGAAACTCCGATCTTGCATGTATGCTTGCTATTAGGTGGATGCATATATAGGGATCGGTGTTACTGTTAGCACATATGTCTTTTGTTAAAGAATACTTAAATCTTGGGTTAGAACTTTATTTACATGCATGATTTCAGAATGGATATATACAGAATTGTTATCCAAATTAATGTAGTACTACCGTATGCTTTTGTAGATTCGATTCCTCCTATTTGAAGATCCATATGATCTACATTCATATAACCGTAATACAATATATATTCCTCATAAAAGAGTTACATTCATATAATAGTAGAACAATAAAACCAGAAAATGAAGCCGAAGAGTGTTACAGATGTGTAAATTTAGGGCGGTCAGATAGTTATTTGGGCAGACAGGAACCAAACAAGTTTTTTTTAAACGGATAACCAAACAAGTTTTCGGTTGGATGTGTAAGAACTATGTGTTTTCATTGAAATTTGCATTCAAGAATAAAAATCCAATTATTTTACATAAAGAGGTGTTGAACGCTTGGCATGCCCGTAGCAACGCACGGGTATTGTGCTAGTATATTTTTATTATAGAATAAGTGTATGTTGAGTCACCTCTATCCGGTGCCTTAAGTGGCTGTTGTCGATCCCACGATAGGAAAGGAAGTTTTCAAGATTTCACCAAATTGTAGTTTTCATTGGATATTTCGCCATATTTATAAGTATTAACTATCCGGTTATGCACATTTGTGGCAAATCACCAATAGAAGTTAATATATGCCGCCTTATGCAATGGATTTAAAAAGGAATGGCCCAAAATATGGCGTGTTAGAAAACTCATAAACAAATGTAGCAGCATTAATGTGTATTAGTGAATTAGATATCTACGTCATTATGTTGCATTAATGAAATGGTTCATATGTCTTAACAACGGCTTTAAATGCATCATACATATCTTCTAGATAGGATTATCTTTGACAGTAATTTTTCATCAGGTTTAATTATCCATGAGTATAAGAGATGGCATAGCCCATTTGGGTGTCCATCTATTGTGTTCATTATCTTACTTGTATACTAGTCGAGACATGGCTTCCCTCAACATGCCAAGCCTTCTATGCTTGCTACTGCTTGTGCCACTCTATTTGGTTCCTGGTAAATATTTTTTGAGAATCAACCCAAAGAACATTGCACTTTCTCAATGCATGGCCTATACACATGCTAGTCATATGTAAAATTGATACACCACCATTACTTACGTACCATCCTTTCTTGTTTGACTTGAGAATATTTTTGGATCTAATTTTATCATTCATCATAATTTGATTGTTCTTTTGTAGGTTTAGAAGGTAAGACTTGCAGTGATATCAGTAGGACATATAGACCTTTTTTATGTCAGCCCGATAAATGTGTTGAAGCATGCCAGAAGGAGGGCTATACCAAAGGCGGATGTCTCCCGATCAGCTTGAGACCCATTGTTTTCATAAATTGTTATTGCAAGAAAGAGTGTTGAAGAAAATTTGTTGCAACAGTCACAGGATGTGATGTGATATGCAACATGATCGTGTAACAAGTAGAATTAATAAATCGTGGCTCTTTCAAATAAAGATGCAGCCATTTAATCTCAAAAAAAGTTTACACTAATTAACAGTAGTGTTCTGCAACTGAAAAATAACACATACTCATGTACTACAGGAAGTGGGCTAGGAATGAAGGATTGGCTCCGCATTACCTTTGCGGTTGATCCACCCCTTCTTGAGGATGGCCTGGAGAGGGTCAAGTCGTTCTGCAAAAGACATGGCAAAACGAAGGAGGTGAACTAATATATGCATATAGATTGGGTGCTCCAAAATAAAGTTTGATTATGCATGTGTAATCAATATGCGTTGCATGTGAGAAAAATAAAACTTGGATGGATGTAGTTGCAATCCGTAAGTCTAGCATTTCTGTTTACTGAATATGCAGTCTCATATTACAGTCCATGTGACGAACCAGATGCCTTTACTCCTACAGCAAAGTCTGGCAAATATGCAACTATCATCATCTAATTCGACAATTGTTTATCTGTTGCGCCTGAGCTTTGGTCCCAAAATGATTATAATCTTGTTGATAATTTGCGATTTTGTTACTGTACCCTGCTTTTTTAGACAACACATTTTTTTCTTTCTATACAGGAGTGAACAGCTTCGAAGGCGAGTAGCTGGGCTTTTTCATTGCTCCGATCGACGAGCAGGTCGGAGTCGGACACTGCCGCAAAGGAAAAAGTCCAAACAAACCTTAACTTGTAGGCGGAAGATAAATTGAACTCTG
Source organism: Puccinellia tenuiflora (assembly GCA_012064385.1). Taxonomy (NCBI): domain Eukaryota; kingdom Viridiplantae; phylum Streptophyta; class Magnoliopsida; order Poales; family Poaceae; genus Puccinellia; species Puccinellia tenuiflora. The sequence continues at coordinate 2,113,129 of QRDG01000050.1, read as the reverse complement.
AACTTTCAATCCTCGAAATTGGCATTCCAAACTTATCAATCCCGGTCTATTTTGAACCCTGGACATGTTTTTCATATTGCTACCCCACTGACTGTCCCACTTGTCATATTTATCTTCAACATTCGTTCCCCGAGCACGTGCTCGCGACGGTCTTCACCATTGGTGGCACGTGACGCGGTTCACCTTGTGATAGCGAACACCAGGACGGACGGCGTTTTGGCTCGGAGTTGGAGCACAAGTGGAGGAGATGACAACTCCGAGAACATCGGCGGCGTTCGGAGCGCGCCGCCGTAGACATCATCGTCCTCTCCACCTCTACAGACCTCTCGAAGCTCTGAAACCTTGTCCTTCTTGCTCCGCATGGTCTACTTGCTCGCGCAGACGAAGGAAACGACGCGGTAGGCCTTGTAGTGTTGTCGTCAAGTTCGTCTTCCTCCGCTCTGGTCCATCGCAGCGGGCCATCGATCTCCTCCATTGCTGCACCCCGCTCCTTCTCCTTTGCTTCGTCGTCGTCTCAGTCTCCGAGTCTACTAGATCATTCGACGCATGCGCCCAGAGCTTACAACCCTGTCGCCCGCGCTCGTCGGCAGCGCCACCACCCACGTCGCTCCGTAGCGAGCTGGGTGTGCACGCATGCATGAGCAGGTAGAGACGGGCGGCGTGCCGATGCCTGGTCCGAGCAGGGCAGGTCGCACTACTAGGAAAAAGGTTACCCGTGGCGCACCAGTTTTGGTTACCCGTGGCGCAGGGGCCTGCGCCACGGATTGCCACGCCACGGGTAAGAAAATAGCCGTGGCGCAGGTGTCCATGTGCGCCATGGGTATATACATAGCCGTGGCGCACCAAAATTATATACCCGTGGCGCACCTCGTTTTGATGCGCCACGGCTATCGGCACATACCCGTGGCGCATCTCGTTTTGGTGCGCCACGGCTATGAATTTCTGAATCTAAAAAAAAAGAGCCACCGCCCACGTCGGCGTGTCCGACAGCTCACCGGCCGTCGTGTTGGTGGTCGCCGTGGAGGAGGTCGCCGTGGTGGAGGAGGTCGCCGTGGTGGAGGAGGTCGCCATGGTGGAGGAGGTCACCGTCGTGGAGGACGTCGCCGTTGTGGAGGATGTCGCCGTCGAGGTCGCCGACGTGGAGGAGCTTGCCGTCATGGAGGAGGCGCCGTCGTGGAGGAGCTCACCGTCCATGGAGGAGGCGCCGTCGTGGAGGATGTCGCCATCGGGGAGGAGGTCGCCGGCCGCCGTGGAGATGCTCGCCATCGTGGAGGAGGTCGCCGGCCGCCGTGGAGATGCTAGCCGGCCGTCCCCGGCCGCCACTGTGAGGAGGATGGAGGAGAAGGGGAGAGGCTTGGAGAGGATAAGGGGAGAGGCTTGGAGGGAGATGGAGGAGAAGGGGACAAGAAAGAGGAGAAGGGAGAGAAGGAGATAGGGTTGAGGAGATGCCCCCCTCTGGACCAATCAGAGACAAGAACGAACAAGCACACGGATTGTATGCTTGTTTAAATCGCTGTGAGCCGTCGGATCGTGAAGCACATGGATTGTGCCCCCAGGTTACCCATGGCGCATGGACTATGTGGTGCGCCACGGGTAGTTAACTATCCGTGGCGCACCACTCTTTCCATGCGCCACGGGTAAGTTTTATTTATTTTTTCTGGCCAGAAAACTTAAACTTCAAAAAATAGGTGTTCCCTTTCGAATTTGGGGATTCTGTTGGCAAAAAATGGCTCAAAAGGCTGCAGGCGATTTGGATTGGATGTGGTTTTTTCTCTAGTTTTTTTTAAGGTATTAAACGTCGAAATCTGAGTTCGTATGCAAAAGTTATTGCCGTTTTACTATTCCATAATGATTTTTTGCAAAATACATCGAAATTCATGTTTCAAATTTTTCCTAACACCTAGTTTACGTAACATAACCACATCTTAAAGGATTTTATTTTTTGAATTTTTTAACATTTTCTTTTAGCTTCCCCAAAACTGAAAAGGCGATCCGGGGGGGGGGGGGGGGGGGGGTGCATGGGAGCACAAAATAGGAAACTTACCCGTGGCGCACCACTATTTCGGTGCGTCACGGGTAAGAGGTTACCCATGGCGCACCACTATTTTGGTGCGCCACGGCTATGTGGGGTCAAAATTTGGCCCCGAGACCATTATTTTGGTGGCGTATTGGAATAAGGTGCGCCACGGCTATACTCTTACCCGTGGCGCACCGAAATAGTGGTGCGCCACGGCTAAGGAGGGTGCCCCTCCGTCAGCCTAGCCTGCACTTAGCCGTGGCGTACCACTATTTTGGTGCGCCACGGGTAATGTCCTACGCGTGGCGCATCTGTGTCTGGTGCGCCACGGCTATATACTCGTGGCACACCAAAATAGTGGTGCGCCACGGCTAAGTAATGCACCTATAAGCCTTTTCCTAGTAGTGTCGTGGTGGCCGAGCAGGGACGACGGACGAGGTGGCCGCGACCTCTAGCGATGAGCAGGAACGACGGACGAGGCAACTCGCTTAGATTTTCTCTACATCCTCGTTGCTGACCTCCCAAGCATGGCCGGCAACAGCGCACCATGCCTCCGAATTGCTTGTCCTATCTTGCTCATCGTTCAAAGCGGTCGGCAGCAACGCACACCATGTCTGGTGATGGGGAAAAGACAGCTTCCGACGACGGCGATGTAGATCTAGGAAGGGGATGGGTATGACATGTGGGCCCAACTCGTCAGCGAGAGTTGAAAGTTTTCCCGGCCTTGATTGCAGTATTTCCGGTGTGCCAAACAGGTCCAGAATCCAAAATAAACCGGAATTGATAAGTTCAGAATGCCCATCTATCTATCTATCTATCTATACTATTAATTTGCAACGTGCCGTGATGGTACGTCTTGGTACGTCGCCCCGCGTGGTACGTCGTAGGTCTCCCTCGTGTGATTAGTTTCCCTGATGGATCGCTGGTTGCGGGCTTTTCTGTATCTCCCTGACTGATCGTTGGGTGTGGGCCGGCCCATTCAAAATCCATTGTTGCGCAAGCGACGTCTCCTACTCAAAAACATTGGTTGATTCCAGGATGATACCCGTTCCTACCCAATTGCCCAATGAATGGACCTTCCACGTAACCGTATATGAAAACTGAAAAACAGAAGCTTCAACTGGCACCTACGACTACGGCCTACGCGGAAGTCTCGAGTGATCAGAAAGAAGTCTCTAGGCTGCATGCGTTGGAAGTCTCTAGGCCCGTTCCTACCCACGCTAGGCAGTGCGCACGAAATAGAGGGGCATTGTCCATCTGCTTCGGATTTGTTGTGACATGAAAGTGATAATGACAATTTGCATCCATTGGTGTGAGACACCAAACGGATTATTTAAAAAAAATCGACATAATGCATGGGCATCGGGGCACTTTTATTTTATCATGTTAGCAGTTGGTACGCATACATCACACCAACACGCACGATTAACAGTTAAAAAAATCATGCATATCAAATTTACTAAGTCACGTTTTACTTAATCTGATGTTGCTCCACCATTGTTTTCCTACTCCGCGCATTTTTCACTATAGCATACGGACACCTAAATATAAGAAACTACAGTATTTGAACCACCGCGACATTTGTTTAAACCGACAATAGAATGCAAGTGAAAAAAAAGATACATTATTCTTTAATTATCAATCTCAACATGTCAACAAGAAGAGAGGACCTCTGGGGAACTTCGGTCGACTGCAATAGTGGCTAACGCTCCTCCACCCACCCGCTCGTACTTGCCATAAGGTGGGAGCACGTCACCGAAAATGCTCGTGGGCTTAGCCATGTTGTTGTTCGTGGCATGTTCGTGTGGATCTGGTTTTGGGCACTCGTGGGTGTTGCCATGGCGCATGTCGCAAGCGGAGGAGTGCCCCGACACAGAATTTGGAGGGCGGGAGTGTGCCAACTTCGTTCGTGGGTAGGATAGAATGAAGCGGTGGGACGTGGACGATGACAACCCCATACTTTTCGACTTTTTTGGGCCATCTTATTTCTCATTTTAGGCATATTGAAAAATTAAAAATTAAAGAAAATGCGTGGGGTCGCCGCTCCACGTGTCGCGTGGGGGTATGAGATGACTGGCAGGGGAGGCACGCGATGTGTTTTTTTCGGTCGGGTCGACCTGGTGTGGGGAATCGAAAGATGAGCGCAAGTCGATCTGATAAGGGGAACCGAACGATGAACGCGGGTTAGTTCACAGAAAATTGAGGGGCGTAAACACATAAAGGGTGACGTCGATGTATCGACCGATTCTAAGTTAGTAATAAAAGTTATTATTATAGGTAAATGTTATTACAATTATCATGTGTTTATTGTCATAATGTGTTTATTATAAATTTGTTACCCGTAGCAACGCACGGGTATTATGCTAGTTTTAGTAAGTTCAGGATTTAATTTATCTTCGTCTTTATTTTATACTTCTGCATGCCGCAAACGAAGCGAAGACCCGAGCCCGATACGGTGTGGGCGTGTGGCCTCCCTCCGTTTCCTCGCCAGACCCGGGTTCGCAGCGCCTACACGAGCCGCTACTCATCAAGGTCCAAAAAAAAAAAAAAAAATACAAGGTCCCGATCGATTCCCTACCTTTGTCAGAGAAATATGTCTGCTTCATCGTTGCTCAGATCCGCAGGCCGCGCCGTTCGGCGGTCGATCCCGCAAGAGTCCTTCCGCCGGAGCTCCGTCCGGCTGCTCTCCGGTGGCGTTGGGAGGACCCAACCCGATGAGGTACCCCCCCTCCCCTCCCCCCCCCCCCCCCCCCCCCCCCCCCCCTCTCTCTTACTTCCATCTAGGCTTTTCTTCGATCTGCGAAATTAGGTGTCCGGCGCCGGAGTAGGGGCAATGAATGAAAGGCGGCCGCCCCGGGTCTCCACTTGCTAAGCAGGTTGCCGGTGAACTCACTCACGGGAGGAAAGAGCCTCGCTGGTAGTTAAAGACCCGATTATTCCTCAATCTCTAGAGACCTAGAAGGCATGCTAAGAAGCAGATAGATTCCTGAACACGTTCAACAAACTGAGGATTGAGTTGGAGGAGATCACAATGTTCTTTAAGCCTAGTTTTTCTTCCAATCCGGTGGCACGAGTGTTAGGGTGTATGGATTCAGTAGTTGGGCACGGATCGCAGCCAGCGTTGCTCCCATAAGTCATCTTGTATTTGGTGTTTAGGCTCCCATGAAAGGCCACCAAAGAAACATTCAAACATCTTATGCCTGTGCAACACTTGTCCTCGCCGCCATACCCAGCTGAGGCCTTGTTTGGCACTAGAGTGATTGAGCGGATTAGTGGGGATAATCCCCACAGGGATTGGGTGGAACCCCTACCTTCACCCGATCCCCTCAAATCCCCTTCTAACACTCTACCTTTCCAACCCTCTTCCCCAACTCTGTTCTTTGGCATATAGAGATGATCCCCTCCTCTTCTACAAAGAAATAAAAATGCAGTCGTTCCATCTCACAGCCAACAAGTCAGATAAAAAATCCGTGTCACTTTCAACACAAGACATAATCACAAGATGATGCAAAAGTAGAAATATGTAGATATTGGGCAAGTGCTTGATCAAACCAAAAGAGTTAAGCTGCCATGTTACAATCATCCAGCAAGAACATAACCAAGTGTTCAAAAGAGACTGATCAACATCCAGGAACTTACATTAAGATGCTTCTAGATTTATAGTTAAGATACTTCTTCAACACCAATGCCGTCTTTGACTTCTCTGCTCTAGTACAGCAAAGAGGTCATAAAGCCAAAGAGGAGATATTATGGGGGAGAATCAAAACTTGACATGACGAGCTGTAAGTTTGTGTGGTACATAACAGTAGATTCCACACACTTTCTAGTAGATGGATTAGCAGTCCTGAGTCATATGCCTTTCTGATCATCTATGTAGCACCTCAGCCAGCAGGATGAGCAGATAGGGGACATGGTCCTGTTCCTCCACACATTCTTCTCGGCCATGAATTTTTATGGAGACATATTTCTGAAGATTACACAATTTTCGTTTGCCAGCAAAAATCTCTAGAGGCCATCTGCCTCTACCATCTCGCCAGAAAAC
>QRDG01000050.1:2036910-2104625 GCA_012064385.1 Puccinellia tenuiflora | reverse complement strand
GTAAGAGCTATTGTTAACCATCAGTGTACCCTGATCCAGGACATGCATTTGAAGCCCGAATATATGCTGAAAATGTTCCAAGAGGATTTCTTCCTGCAACAGGAACTTTACATCACTATCGACCAGTCCTGTCTTCTGCAACAGGTAATTTTGGATATATCCAGCTGACAGAATAGTTTACCAGTTATTTTTCAGTAAGGTGGTGGTAACATATTCTTGATCAGTTAGAGTTGAAACTGGAGTCGAAGAAGGAGATGCTGTCAGCATGCATTATGATCCCATGATAGCCAAACTTGTAGTTTGGGGTGAAAGTCGCAATGCTGCACTAGTCAAGCTGAAGAACTGCTTATCGAACTTTCAGGTATATATGCCCAATACCTTTGTTTACACTTTTTGTAGAAGTATTATCTCTTGGATCTTTTTTATCATACTATTTACTTGGAAATTTACTACTCATTATCATTTGTGAAGAACTGGTATGTTAAGGATCATGAGGCGGTACTTTTGATATTCTGCCTATCATGCTGTAGTTAATGAATAGACAGATTGCAGGTTTGCCTACAAATATTGCTTTCCTTCAAGAACTCGCAGGCCATAGTGCGTTTGAAAGAGGCCTAGTTGATACACACTTCATTGAGCGCTACAAAAATGATCTTCTAAGTATTTCTGGGAAGGTCTCGGGTGAAGCACATGATGCAGCTGAGCTTGGTGCGATTTTGGCTGCTGCCTGCATTTGCAAAAAGGACCACATTACCTCTGAAGAATCCCTTCGTATGTTATATTCCTGTCCATTTTTTTTGTTACTCAGACAGTATTGCCAATATGTCCTGATGTTGATATATGTTTGTCGGTAGGTGACAAGACACTTTCTGTATGGTATTCCAGTCCACCTTTCAGAATGCATCACTCGGCGAAGCGTCCAATGGAATTCGAGTTTGATAAAGAACTCGAGGGGTCGAGTGATGACCTTCTTAAATTGTTGATTACATATAGATCTGACGGAAGCTACTTCATTGAGGTGATTACTATACACACAGAACATCTTTTGCTTTTGGTTATTTGAATTGTAAAACCTAAGGAAGCTTCTCTACTGAGTTGTGAGTACTAATATAACTATAATATAGCACCAATAGGCCTGATGGAGAAATATATTTAACCTTTTTGGTGGAAATTATGCCTTCAGTCTTCAGGTATTTTAGATCAGTCATGTTTCAACAAAATATTTCTGATAAGCAGCATTGTATAATTACATCAAAATGCATGTTTCAACAAAAAAAATTGATAATCACTGTATAATCTCAGCAAAATGCACTACAGTTTGGTCCTTATCGTGGAAGCTCTTAGTTGTTGCTTTCTACCACATCATTTTAAATGAAGTTATATGCTCCACTTTGTTTCTTATATGCCTTTTACAGTCAAAGCAAATGGGCTTCAAGGGTGCAACAGTAGACTGAAACTTTTTTTAGTAGATTAGAAACTGAATTTTGTCGGCACTATCCATATATATCAGAATCTCTTGTTACCAGAGCAATAAGCAACCTCTTCATTGGCGTTCAACACAGCACTACTTTTGGTCTGTTGGGAATTATCTTAACTCATTGTTCCCCTTGTGACTTGTGACCAGAATGAAGATGGCTCTTCTCCTGGCTTGGATATCAAAGTAGACGATATGGGTGAACATGATTTCCGGGTTGATGTTGGTGGTGTGCAAACAGATGTGACATTAGCATTTTATTCAAAGGTTAACCTGATAGTATCTTACTATGGTGGTTTTGAGCTTGTTCATTAGTTCCTTCTGACTGTAATTTTTTTATTCCTCTGCTGCTTTCAGGATAATTGCAAACATATACACATCTGGCATGGGAAGCATCACCATCATTACAGGCAGACCATGAGAGCTGAGCAGTTACTTGATGATAGCTCTCAGCCTAGCCATGCTTCGGAGGGAAGGTCACACCCAAAAGGAAGTGTTTTGGCGCCAATGGCCGGTTTGGTCGTGAAGGTTTTGCTCAAGGATGGGGCACAGGTGGAGAATGGTCAGCCTGTCATGGTTATAGAAGCAATGAAGATGGAGGTCCGACCGTCCGAATGAACTTGCTGCCGTTTCTTCCAAATTTTGATCAAGTTAATAAAATCTGACGTAACTATCCTGTACTCCTTTTCTCAGCATGTTGTGAAGGCGCCTCGGGCTGGTTACATAGAAGGGCTGAAGGCTATTGCTGGACAACAAGTTTTTGATTCCAGTGTCCTTTTCACTGTCAAGGTATGTGTTGATTATCGATCATATCTTGGAATCTTACACTTCACTTCTTATTTCGTCAAAACAAAGTTTATGCCAAGTCTAAGTTTAGTCATCATATTATTGAGAAATGAGAAGGTAATTAAACTTAGAAGATTGATCTGAAATAAGTGAAACAATTGAAAAGTCACTAAGATATCACATTAAGAAGTCATGTGCAGTTTATCGGCAGCAGCCACGCTCGTCTGCTATCTTGTGTCTGCGCCATCAGGTCATGGCACATGCTAGCTGCTGCAATTACTGGTTGACGCAGTCTCTTACTTGTATGTAAATTTTCTTCATCTCTAAGGAGTTGGACTAAAAGATTTATATTTGAAGAAGCAGCTGTGGTAGCGGACTAGCGGTAGCCAGTGACACCTGTGGTAGCTGTGGTAGCGGTAGCCAGTGATACCAGTTTGAACCCGACTCCAGGATCCCATGTCGACTTAAGTAAAACCAATCGTTTCAAGAGTAAATCAAATGATCAGAAAACGTTCCATCATCCCGAATCACCCCCTTTGTTACCTACCTGATTATCTGAACTCGAACATTTCATTTCTCCAGGATAAGAGCACGGACTGATGAACATGGAAATCAGACCCCGTGACATATACAATACATCTACAGATGCTTCAGAATTCGACTCATCGCCTCTGCTGTCCGGAAAGAAGAATAAGCAAACAAACAGCTGGAGATCATGCATGCTGCGACTAAATAATGCTAGTTGATCTCCCAAGTACATATAGCTGGAGCTCATCTCTCGCTGCATCCATTTTCTGTATAACGTGTATATTAGTATTACTATGTCTGGTGGTTAATTTGAGAAGCCATGTATATGTGTTTCACCATTGTCTGCCATGAATTGTCCAGTCGGGTCACTATTTTTTCGAGAAACCTGGTAGGAGCCTGCGAGTTGGAGTGAAGCGTTTTGGAGCACGGGCACCATGAAGCCCTTTTTTGAAAAAAAAATACAAGTTATATTTATAAGTTCAAACAAATTCTGAAAAGAATGATTATTTCTATCTATGTGCAAAAAACCGATGCAAAATATTCTGTATTTTGAGCTATGCAAAAATGACAAATTTCTGGTTCTGAATTGGTGAATAGTGTCAGATTCAAAATTTTCAGTTTTATGAGGATTTGTCATTTTTTTTTTGTGTAGGACGAAATACAAACTGTTTCGGGTTGAAATTTTGCAGAACTGTAGAATATATCATTGTAAACATCTATGATTTTTTTGAATTTTTTGAAACTTTAAAATGTTGATTTAAAAAACTTTGAAAAAAAGGGCTACATGGAGAACGAGCTCCAAAAGAACTTTTCGCCTGCGAGTTCATTAATTAAGAAGTAAGAATTTATGAAACAATGTACAAGCACCTTGTTTTTAGACGGAACTTGGCCAAAAACATGGGGACTACTCTCAAATTAAATGAGCACACTATGACCTACAGGGGCAAACGCATCCATTGTACTTCGAATAAAATGTTGACAACAATGAAGTAAAATTCGTCAACTTTCTAAATCATGAGAGTTAAAGTCAAATGCCTCTATCAATGTTGACAACAATGAAATTTCTAGTATGAGTAAAATTCGTCAACTTTCTAAAATCCCATTTATTTACTTCTTAACTATTGTGCCAACCTCTATTTTCCCTTAATGTTCCAAACAAGATTCACAAAGTAAGTGGCCTGGGTGTATTTAGCACAAGACTCTGTCATACCTTTTTTAGAAATTAATTAGGTTTTGACATAAGCTACAATATATAAATTTGTTCCCCTCTTTCTTTCATCAGTGAGGCGGAAACTAAACTATGGCAATGCATTTTGTTAAAAAAAATTAAGTAAGAACTCTGCCAATGTGCATGAGCCTTGAGATGGGCGGATTATGAATGTAGATAAGGTCGCCCTTAGAGGTAACCTTTTTGGTCAAATTTGACGCATTTAATATCATTTTTTGGGTCGGATTCCCATTGAAGGATCAAGATATACGACTAGAGTGGGTGAATAGGAGTTCATAAAATTTGCGAGAAAGAAACTCGAGTTCTTAAGCAATTTTGTACGTGACAGGTAAGGAACTGAAACTAGAGGTAAAGATGTAGCAATAACTAATTTGAACGAGAACTTGATGCTTAGACATCACCCACCTCAGCCATTCACACCGCTCCCTTCACCGGGAAACATTTGAGTACCCGTATGCTTACCTCCCTCTCTATCCCGGCCCTTCTTTTATCTTTCTAGATCTGTGCCCAGGAATATTCTATGTTTTTCAGGTTCAACACTGTTTCTGATTGGCCTACATAAAGTTCCTAGTGGGACCCACCGGGATTCCTTCCCATCCCCAAACAGATTGGATGGCCAGGATAGGTACCAAATCCACTCTCCTCCCTCGCCTCCTCTTCTTCTTCCTTGCGAAGCCAAACAAATCCACCGGAGAACAAGCCCTCGCTCCCAAGATCGGGAATCGAGCTCTCATGGCCTCCCCATCGGAAATCCAGGCGCATGCGGAGAAGGAGCTGGCGGCGGCGTCCGCGCTCAGAGAAGAAAACCCTGCAGCGTCTGCTGTAGTGGCGATCGTACCCTTGACCACTAATGTACCGGCGGCCATGGCAGAAGGTGGCGAAAGCGTCACGGAGGCTGTGACATGCGGTGGTGAAGGCATCATGGGCTAAGGAGGTGTCTGCCTCCGCTGATCCAGGGGCAGAAGCTGAAGAGGAGGTGTAGGAAATGGACTCCACCTCCCAATATTGGTAGACCTTCATTGTCACGGAGGACGATCTGAAGCAGCTGGCGGAGGAGATGATTCTGCCCCGGACAGCGTGTGAGTGGAGATCCCCTGAAGGTGATCCTAGTCCTACGCCAGTTGCCGGAGAGCGGATAATGCTTGTCTCCTACATCCTCCGCGGCCTTTCTTTTCCTCCTTCAAATTTCTTCTTGGAAGTGTTAGAGCAGTATGGTCTACACGTAATTCTAGATACTTGGACGTATCACCACGCTAGCACCACACCACCAGTAGCACGACACAAAGGAGCACCACTATGAAGGAAGCACACCCGAGAGACCACCAGAGGGCACATCACTGCACCAGAGGGCAAGGCGAGCACCGACGCGACCACGACCGAAACCCTAGATTGTGTTAGGGTTGAGAGACGAATAGATAGGGATCGATCGATAGATCCGAGGAGCAAGGAGAAGCCGGAGGAGACCAGAATCAAGCGACGACGTTTGCGGTGACACGGGGTTGTGGGAGAGTAAGCATGAGAGAGAGGGGGATGGTGTTTCAGGCTGGACTGGACGAACGCTTCGGACTTATAGGAGTTTGAATCTAATACGTACGAAAGAGAAGCTCATATACGGGCACAGGACACCTGCATTCTGCGTGCGGACAATCGGGCCTGCTAGGTGTTTGGGCCGCTCCCATTTTGAAATGTCAAAAAAATTAGGAAATGTTTTTGCGCATACATTTTCACATCTATGTGCTCGCGTAAGCGAAAAACTGATATTTTTTGTGGCGTGTATAAAAAGAAAAAAAAAAGAAAGTGTCATGAAAACCTTAGCTTAGGACCGAATATTTTTTCTTCCTTAACAGGCTATAAAAAGTCGGTTTTTTGTGAAAGGACTTTGTGCACATATAGAATGTGTAGTAAGCATGAACATTTGTTTGAATTTTTTTGACATTTCTAAATACGTTTAAAATGTATTTTAAATTTTAAATAAAGGATGCGTATGCACCGATAGTCAAAACGTTGCTCTCCGGGGATTATGCTTAACACTCTCGGCGTAAGGAAAAGAGCAGAGATTGTTGCAAATCTATACCTCTTATAAAGCAAAACCCCACTAAGTTTATTAATGATTTTCTATCTCAACATGCAAGCTATCCACATCATCCACTCTCTTAGCCTATCAATTGTCCATGTCACCTCCACTAACATTTATTAATCTTGTATGAAAAATCCTCATCATCAATCTTTTTATTTATTTAATTGTACATGCTAATGATTTTTTATACATACATATTTTGTGTCGAATAAATTTAGTACCTCGACTATGACAAACTGAATTTCGCATATTTGTATATAGAGAACTTAGTGTATCATATTTCTACGCCCTTTTATTTACGGTTTTGCTATTTCTCACTCGAGTGAGTATTAAGTTAGAGCTCACTCAACTCTAACCCCGTTGGATTTATATCGTGATTCGTGCGATATGTTATTTATGTATTTTTTTTTTCAGTTGCACATGGATTGCACATAGTTGCAACTGAGATTTCTCAGTTGCACATGGATTGCACATGAGTTGCATATGCAACTGAATGACACCTTAATTCTCACTCGATTGAGCCCTAGTTACTCCCTTTTATTTAAAATATAAGTTTCTAAATAGATTTCCGCTGCAACGTGTGGGGTATCTTCTAGTTACTCTCAATACTGTTGACACTTTTTGCCTGATATAAAAAATAACCTAATGATTAGTACCAATATATTTCTTGTTTGATCCGTTGCAATTGCGTGCATTTAGCTCGCACGTGTCGTGTTGGTGACGCACGACGGTTTAGACTCGATACGGGGGGTGAGATAAGTACGTGTATACGAGTTAGTTTTAGAGTCCGTAATTAATGTTGTTCGGTAGTGTCCGCGTCGATTAAGATTCAGGTAGGTAGTCGAATCAGGAGTATATTTATACGGGGATACCTGCCGCTGCCGATAGGATCGCCACTTGTTCCCGCAAAGCATCAACCTCAGGAACCGATCGGCAAGACCTCAGGCGCGTAGCTAGCTAAAAGAGATCGATGGCGGCGGAGTTAGAGACGCAGCTCTCGGGAATCGTCGACGACGACGGCGACACGGCGGATCAACCGGCCGCCTCGAAGATGAACCTGCAGCACTCAGGTTTCCTCGGCGATGACCAGTATATAAGGGCCGACATGTTCGACCTCGGCAGCCTCGACGTCGAGGTGGACAAGAAGGCCTTCGCCAATCTTGTTGCGATGGAGAAGAAGCGAGACAGGGGCGACGAGCCCGTGGAGCCATGGGAGATCGACCTCGCCAAGCTCGAGGTTCACCAGTTGATATCGCCGGGGACCTTCGGCTCCGTGTATCGGGCCACCTACGACGGCAAGGACGTCCTAGGTATGTACTACGTACATACCACGATTTCTATTCCTCGATCGATCGGTTTTCTTCTGGTGATTTGGTGATTCCTCTATCTTTGATATGGTGAGTGCACTCTATGAAACAGAGTCGTTTAAAGGGCTTAGCTAGGGTTCTACCTTCTACGTATGGTCATATCGATCTACGATATGGCGGTTTTAGGGTTTGGGGTTCTACGGTTGTATCGATCTTCTTCCTAGTCAAACGATCTATAATTCTATATACGCTGGTCTGATTATTTTTCTTTTTAGAAAATAAATTACAAGTGATAGGATCATAATTATTCTATTTGAGTTATATCTCCTTGAAGTCTGGCCTTGCGAAACTGTGAATTGGATGGATACCATGTTTTACACTCTGCACCGCTTGCATGTGCATACTTCCTTTATTTGGAAAATCTGGGATTAAGATCATACCCTTTTTTCTGTATCCCCTTCATCAGCTCGGTTTGTCGTCATTCATAAAATTCATTCTACGGTGTGATTTTCAATTATTAAATAAAATAGTAGCTTAAATAAAATTCATTGTTGATGAGCATTGGTTCGTTGTCAAAAATATTACTTTTCCCAAAGCTGCACTAGGTTCTATGTTTAACTAAATCTGTTACGTAACATATTGTTTAACTTGTACTACAAGATTCCCAGCATATATACTATCGTTGAAGTGTCGTAGATAAATAACGCCTCTATCTATTTAAACGACAGAAGTTCTTAGTTGAACATAAAAGAACTCAATTGTGTAATTATTTGTGTGCATGAGGCCTGAGCTCCTGATCTTCCCAAAGTTGCTAATGCTTTCTTTTTGTGTGTGTTTATATTATGTGTAGCTAAGCTTATGGACTGGGGAGAGGACGGATTCTTAACAGAAGCCGAAATCGCTTCTCGGCGCAAGGCTTTGAGGAAGGAGGTTGCTGTCTGGAAGGATCTTAGCCACCGAAATGTTACAAAGGTGAATATTTCTGCTCTGATGAGTTTTTCTAAGTAGGAGTACACCTACACTGTCACTTCTTATAGACAATTTTGCTGTACCAATTTTTTTTAAACTACTCGTTGTACTATAAAAGTTATATTTATCTGTGAACATTGAGGTTAATAAGTTGTGTCGTGAGAGAAACAAAAAAGATAAATTTATTAGAACTATTTACTACCACTTGTTATTCTTGTGTAGGCCACATACTACAAGTTTTCCATCCAAATAATTTTGTGCGACATAGTATAATCTTTTACTACACCCATATTTTTTGTCTACATTTTTTGTTGTGATTTAGTATCGAAAAGAAAATCCAAAGTTAAAGAAAATCCAAAGTTAGTGAGGGTGTAGGTGTCACGGTGGTCACTCACTACTTCTCCTTCTGTTTCCGGTTTCCACACTATGAATGCATGTTTTTTGTAATGGCTTTTGTTCTTATTGTATTCTGAAAGTGTTCTGTGCTTCTTTCTTGCAGTTCATTGGTGCGTCAATGGGTACAATTGACCTGAACATTCCAGCCTTCAACGAAGAGCTCGATGCATCACTTGATTTTCCAGATAGGGCATGTTGTGTCGTCGTTGAGTATCTTGGGGGAGGAACACTTAGACAATATCTATATGCGCACAAGGAAGATAAGCTCGAATATAAAGTGGTGGTTGAGCTTGCGCTGGATTTGGCCAGCGGGTAAGCAAGTCGGCTAAATTTCACTGTCACACATTTTCCCAACAATTTGAATCTGTCTCTAACCAGCAATTAATCTCATACATATCTCTTGTTTTGCAGATTGAGCTACCTACATTCAAAAGATATCGTGCATCGGGATGTCAAAGCCGAAAATATGTTGCTTGATTCTGAACGAACCCTGAAGATTGCCGACTTTGGGGTTGCCCGTATCGAGCCTAAGAATCCAGCGGAGATGACGGGCATGACAGGCACACTAGGTTACATGGCCCCAGAGGTATTACTTGCCGCCGATCACAAATATATGATTTTGGTGCTCTATTCAATTTATGGTTTCTGTGCTCTATTCTTGCATTTTTCTTACAGTTTCTTGTATTTCCTTTGCAGATCCTTGAAGATAAGCCATACAACAGAAAGTGTGATGTGTACAGTTTTGGGATATGCCTATGGGCGATCTACTGCTGTGACATTCCGACTTACCCGGGCCTCAAATTTGCAGAGGCGTCATCTGCAATTGTTCATAAGGTTTGTTTTCAGCCGTTGGATTTACTCTCATTCTTAACCCTGGAAATTTATCCATGCATATAGAAGTACATGTTAAACTAGCCGATGCAACAGCGACAATATTCATTAGTTACGTTGTGTGCACAGAAACTGCGACCTCCGATCCCACGCTGCTGCCCGGCACCAATGGCGAACATCATGAAGAGGTGCTGGGACGCTAACCCTGCGGAACGTCCTGACATGAAGGAGGTGGTGCAGCTCCTGCAGGATCTTGACACGAGCAATGGCGGCGGCATGCTCCCGGAAGAAGGGAAGAGCCCCGGGTGCTTCTGCTTGTTCAGACGCCGACATGCTTGATGGATTGCCTTGCATTATGTTAGGGCTGCAGCATAGATAGGTTGTCTGTTAGTTTCGATTAGAATTATGGTGGTGGTGTAATTTACAGGTTTATACAACTCTGTTAGTCTGATGGAATACAGATGGTTTAGTTGGCACTTGATTCGTGGTAGCTATCATTGTCGAATCACTTTTTGCTCCCAAGTGATGTGCGGATTATAATTGAAAGATGTAGACTCTGTTTTTTGTCATTGGATCGGCTTGACCTGCTGATTTTTTCTGGCCCCGCCGCTCTGTGCTCGTGAAGACATGAACACGGCAGGTCAACATTGGAGAAATTCTTGCTTTTGCTTATCCTCTGCGTTCTGCACCTGCCTAATTTGATCCTTTTCTAGTAGAAAGTTCAGTAAGAATACTCTTGTGTTAAGGTTTGAGCTGCTTGTCAGTTTATGGCTGTGCTCTTTATCATCTTAGTATTGAATCACATAGCCTGAATTGATATACTTTTTTTTTTGAGGGATATACTTATGTTATTCTTAGAGCAGCCTGTGTTCGTCATTCATGCTCTTTCTATGTTTTGATAATTGTTGATGTTTTGTTTCTGTAGGAGAAAGCCTTGAATAGACGCAAAGATGTCTCGTCGGCTAGCGAATCTTATCCCTGTAAGCTTAAATTTCGGGGTAATGGTTACTGTACCAATAATCGCGGTAACCTCCCCCGTTATCTTCCATCCCAAATCTAAACGCATTTTCCCTCTCGCCAACCCAAAATTTTCAACCCCCAACGTCCCCGCGGATGAAGAAGACGGAGGAGACACCGGCGACAGTGAAGAAGGGCCGGATCCGCATCACTATCGACTGGACAGACGGCAACAACGACAGTGAAGATGCGTTCCGCCGCTCCTCCCCCTACCACGGCGTCCCGCCTCCTCCGCGCCGAGGAAGAGGGACGGGAATGGGGTTGGGCTCGCCCGCTCCTCCCATGACCGCGACGGCACAAGCGTCAATATCGACGTCTACTTCACCTCCCCTCCCTCGTCTGCACTGAAGGTGAAGGGCGATCTGTTCGTCGACGTCGCCTCTCCTTCCCCGTCGGCGGCCGTAGGTACTAAGGTGAGGAGGGATGTGGCCGCGGCCAAATGTACAAAGGCGAGGAGGGATGCGGTGGCGGCGGCGGACAAAGGTACTAAGGTAGGGGAGGGATGAGGGGGCGGCTGCGGAGGGGGAGTCCTACTAGGGGATGTCAAACAAGGTGCTGCGGCGGGACATCGTGGCGATGTCAGAGGACGAGCTGCGGCAGCACATCGCGGGCCTACGCACGAACACACACCCTCAATCCCAACCGTTTCTCACGGAACGCCGCAGATGCCTCCTCCCGCTGTTCGAGGCAGAGGCGCGGAAGAGGACAGGTGCCACGACCGCCAGCAGCAGCGCCGCCTCCTCGTCGCCGAGGCGGACGAGCGCGCCATGGCGGAGTGGAGGGCGTGCTTCCGTAGGACGTCGCCGCCGAATAGGCCTTCTGGGCGTAGAGGAGGGCCGAGAGGGTGGCACGCCGCGAGGACAAGCAACGGCGGAAGCGGGCGGCCGAGGCGGACATGGACAACATCTCCCCCGGCTCCGATTGGTGGAACGATCTCTGGACCTCCTCGGACTACACCACCGAGGAGGAGTAGTTCATTTAGGATTAGTTAAGTTTATTTTATGGGAAACACTTGTCTTCCCCCGGGGGATCACGTCGCTCGATCCTCCGGGTCGGTCGCGCGACGCGTGTCCACACGAGAGACAGCGAACAGTTTTTGGAGAACCCACTCTTAGAACGTTATCTTGTGCCGATGTTTCTCTTCCACACATTCCTTTCCCCTGCCTTCATTTTTTTTGGCCCCGCAATTGATGTGCTATTCACCAAGTTCTCTGCCTCCCCAAACTTGAGCACGAGCCTGCTGCCTCCTCGTCCTGCGCCGCAGCCCAAAGACACTGACGCGCGACAGGGCCAGCGTGAGGCGTTGCTGCTCGTCCGACGGTGGGGAGCGATGCTACGAACGACGACCGTCATTCCTACCAGTGGTGCGTGGCGCTCCTGCCACCAGTGGGCGGCGCTGCGGCGGTGCTGCCACTGTCGGTCGACGCTGCTGCCCGCCATACTCTGCACCAGCCGCTGTCATTGGGCTTGTCCTCTCGCCCGTTGGGCGCTCGTTACCTGGGCACGACGATGCTTCCAGGGCATGGTGGTCTGCTACCAGGGATGCACAGCGGTGCTACTAGCCTTCCTCGCGGCGGCGCTCCTGCTAGGTTGGAACGGCCGTGCTGCCAGGGCATGTCGGTCCTGCTGCCAAGCTGGAACATCGGTGCTTCTTGGGCATGGTGGTTTTGCTACATGGTTGCACGACGGTGCTACTAGCCGCCGACGGCGACGCTGTCAGCTGAAAGTGATGATATGCTCCAAGCGACGGGCGGAGATGCTACTAACGGCGGTCGGCGATGCTACGAGCCGTTCCTACCACAGGCCACCGGCCCACCGGCGGTGCTACGAGCGGCCGACGGGCGCTTGTTCGAGCCGTCGCTGGAGGTGCTGCCAACGACAAGACAAGTTGCTATCATAGGCCACCGGTGGTGCTACGCGGTGGTGGCAAGACGCCGTGCTACCAGTGTGGTTGGAACTCGCACAGTGCTACCAGCGGCGAGGCGTGGTGCTACCAGTGAACGCCGGCGATGCTGCCTTGGTGGATGGGCAGTGCTACCGGCGAACAGGAGCCTAAGCTACAGAGGGCGGCACTGGAGCTGCAGGGTGCGGGCACAAGAGCTGCTACCGGCGGCGCACGGCGGTGTTACCAGCGTTGCTACGAGCTTCTCCGACGACTGTTGCAGGGGTGGTATCACCGTGGGCGAGGGTCGTCTTCTCCGACGCCGGCGACTGTTGTTGTGCTGTAGGGGCGCCGCCACCAGTGAAGGTTGTCTACTCCGACGCCTGTGACTGTTGCTGTGCTGCAGGTGCGCCGCCGCGGGCGAGGATTGTCTTCTCCGCCGCTGGCGACTGCTACTGTGCTGCACAGGCGCTGCCGCGGGGAGAGTGCCTTCGCGTTTTCGTAATGGTTTGAGTAGGGTGCATGAAGGAAATGAATCGTACGGTCCACTTCACGTGCATCGGACGGCTCCCGATCCGGAGGATCGATCCGTTCCATCCCCCGGGGGACGCTCAGCGTTCCCCTTATTTTATATGTATCGTTTACTTTTATGAATTTCGTTGGACTATGTTTACTATAGTTTATTTTCTGTCTATTTCTTTTGGTTTGTTGGATCTTGTTTCAATATTCTAGTTTCTAAAAACACGTTTGCGGCGCGCTATTTTAGTGCCTGAAAAAGCAGTAGCGCTCGCGAGCTGTATTTTTGTGCATCTGGATTTCACGCGCGCTAAATCCGCAAATTCGGCGCTTTAAAACTGTTTTAGGCGTGCGCTATTTTAGCGTTTCTATTGGAGCTCTTAGAGCATCTCCAACAGGCGCGCGATCACGCGGCGCACTAAAACTAGTATACCGCGCCGAAATAGCGTTTTAGCGTGCGTGGGAGGAGAAGTGGTTTTCCGGAAACCCTAAACTATTGCGCGCCGCGGTAGCACTTCACCAGGCGCGCTAAAATGCACAGCGCGCGCCCAACACAAACAATATTTGGCACTCAAATATAGAACCAACAAGATCAAACCTATTGTGAGCATCAATCCTTTCCCTCCATAATTTTTGACGACCGAAAACGGAACCACCGTGTTTCGGCCTTTTATTCGCGTGCAAAGCTAGGAGCATCAAACCATCCTCCTTCTCTTCAAGATCAAATTCTTCATCGGAACAAGTATAGCTAGAACTCATCTACATGAATTTAAACTAATTTAAAAGTACGCACATGCATCAAATTTATTTATGGATAGCTTGACAATTTTTACCTTGCAAGTGTTTTGTCAAACACCTTGCGGGTGCGGAGGAGCGGCGGCAAGGGGAAAGGCAGCTGAAGTAGCGACGGCTATTCCCAGCGCGCTGAAGGTCCGCGGAGAGGGTAAAGGCGGCCGAAGCAGCGGCGGCGGCCCGCGCGCGTCGGTGATCCGGCAACGTCAGATCCACCGCGGCGGCGGCCCGCGCGCGTCCATCTGAAGCGACGGCGCGCTGGGGAGAAGTGGGGCACGCACCGACGGCCGGTATTGGAGCGGCGGCGCGGGAGATGGGTGGCCGGAGGAGAGCTGCGGGCGGCGGCGCGGGCGTTTGAAACTTTAAAATCCGACGGTTGGTGGTTCACGCGTAAGTATTAGGAGTCCTGTGCGCTGGAGCAGACGCACCAAATACACTGCGCGCGATGCATCTTTTCCCAGCGCTCTGGCCCCTTTTTACCGCGCGCAGGATTATAGCGCAGCTGCTGGAGCGCCGGTTTTTACCCCGCGCGCGGTAAAGTAGCGGTTTTTTGTGTGCGCGCCATATACCAGACCTGGCCATCGGGCCGGGCTTTTTGCGGCCCGGCACGCGGCACGCGGAAAAAGCCCGGCCGTGCCCGTGCCGACCCGTGAAGGAGAGGGACCGTGCCTGGGCCGCGGCCTCAGGCACGCGTGCCAGGCCGGCACGGCCCGTTTAGCACTTGGCCCGCGAGAATATATGCGAAAGTCACAAAAATGCCGTGCGTGGGAGTCGAACTGGTGACCTCCCTCTCCTCTACACTTCCTCTAACCACTACGACAGTCAACCTTTTATATCATAGTAGCAGATCGGTCAATTTTAAAGAGTATTTCGACCTAAAATAAGGAAAATAGAGAAAAATTAGATGGGCCACTTTCCCGGCCCCGCGGGCTAACGTGCCATGGGCCGGCCCGTCTAAGGCCGGTGCCGTGCCCGTGCCTCCCTGGCAGGCACATGGGCCGGCCCGGCACGGCACGCGTGCTTCGCGGGCCGGAAGGTGCCGTGCTGGGCCAGGCACGCCAAGCAGGTGCCGGGCCGGGCCGGCCCGTTGGCCAGGTTTGCCATATATAGCGCGACTGTTGTTAGAAATGCTCTTAGGCACACACGCCCAACCTCTTAATCATCGCATCCTCAAAAGTCGAAACCCTCAAGTTTTAGCCAAAATAATTCAAATTTGAAGCGTTGCTTGGGTTAGCCGAATCTTATCTCTGTGTGTAGGTAGGCATAAATTTCGGGGTAATATTTATCAATATTCTCGGTAACCTTCCCCGTTATCTTCCATCCCAAATCCAACGCATTTTCCCCACTCGCCAACCCCAAAAAAATTCAACCCCCAACGTCCGCCGCACCATCTCCCTCTATCGCCGGCGCCGCGGATGAAGACGGACGAGACGGCGACAGGGAAGAATGGCCGGATCCGCATCTCTATCGACTGGACAGATGGCGACAGCGGCGATTGGTTCCGCCGCTCCTCCCCCGACCGCGGCGTCCCGCCTCTCTCCGCGCCGAGGAAGAGGGATGGGAAGGATGGTGGGCTCGCCCACTCCTCCCATGTCCGCGGCGGCACCAGCGTCCATGTCGACGTCTATTTCACCTCTCCTCCCTCGTCTGCACTGAAGGTGAAGGACGAAGTGTTCGTCGACGTCCGCTCGGACTTCGTCGCCTCCCCTCCCCCGGTAGCGGCGGCGGCGGCCAAAGGTACTAAGGTGAGGAGGGATGCGCCGGCGGCAGCGGCGGCGGCCAAAGGTACTAAGGTGAAGAGGGATCCGGCGGCGGCGGAGGGGGAGTCCTTCCAGGGGATGTCAAACGAGGCGCTGCGGCGGGACATCGCGGCGATGTCGGAGGACGAGCTGCGACGGGAGATCGCAGGCCGACGCAACAACACGCACCCTGGAGTTGTCCAGCCGAGTCTCGCTGAACGCCGCAGACGCCTCCTGCTGCTGCTCGAGGCGGAGGCGCGGAAGAGGAAGGCGAACGCGTGCTCCCGCTCCTTCGCCGACCGCGGCGGCGAGGTCCTCTTCGTCTCCCCTCCCACGTCGGCGGCCAAAGGCAAGGGGAGGAGGGATCCGGCGGCGGCGGCGGCGGCGGAGGGGGAGTCCTTCTCCTTGCAGGGGATGTCGAACGAGGCGCTGACATCGCGCTGATGTCGGACGACGAGCTGCGGCGGGAGATCGCGGGCCTACGAGCCCAGCCGCTTCCCGCGGAACGCCTCCTCCCGCTGCTCGAGGCGGAGGCACGGCGCCGCCAAGGTTCGACAAGGACACCACCGCGGACGAAGGTTCCATCGTGCACCTTGTTGTTTTAGAGCTCTCCCTACTCGGGTGATGTGAAATTTTTTCTCTCGCGAAACGCAGATAGTACTATTGGAAGGCAAACCCGCGGCCTTGTTTTAGAGCTTCTGCAATGGATACAGTTGGTTTTGATTTCAAATGTGGTGGTGTGATTTACATGTTTACGATCGAGTCTGAAAATTTGTACGGAATAAGATGGTTAATTTGGCACTGAATTGAAGCTTACCTGCATCGCTATATGATTGGCTTGCGCTACCCGATCGTAGTGTGTTTTGTACTGTGTAGACATAAGAGTAGAGATTGTGTTTTTTTTTTTGTCACCGAGGGTTTTCCATTAGCTTGGTATATTTCCCCTTGGGGTTTTCTATGTCTCATAGTACATGCTTGATCTGATAATTTATAAAATACATGATCTGATAGTTTAAAAAAAATGCCTGATCTGGATACTTGTCCTGAAAAATCTGAATAATTCAGCAAAACTATTTATTAGTTTTTCAATGTCCCCATGGTAATTGTGTGATGACTTGATCAGCCTTTCTAGAAAGAACACGGACACGATGAAGGTGTGCTTATTTTTATTAGGTTTTAGGGGAAGAAATATTGTTAATATCTGTTACTCGCATTTGATACAATGAAAAAAATCTTTTGATATACAAAAGAAAAAATCAGGTTAACCAATGGGATTGTTCGAAAGAACTTGCTCAACTACAGTGCAAAAATTATGTATACCATCCGGAACTTGCGCAAAAGATCATTGATGTGAATCGACTGCAACATTCTTTTGCAAGAATCACAAGGCATAATTGGTTGTTCTATATATAGCACTCTACCCTGATTTTGCTAGCTTGGCTAACAAATTTACCGCATATTTGTTTGTAGTAGTAGCATAATGGTAGACGTGTTGTTTGTTGTTTGCCCGACCTTTTTACATAATTATCTTCCTATATTTATCGACATGTTCTTTTTCGAGAAACTTTTTATCTTCAAATTGTGTTTGGTTCTTTCATTTCTTGTGATTTCCGTGGGAGGCATCCTACTTCATCTTATTTTACTCTTCTTGTTCACTCTTTCGTACTCCCTCCGTTTATTTTTATTCCGCATATTAGACTTGTCTTAAGTCAAACTCGCTCTAGTTGACCATTTTATAGGAAAAAATATCAATATTCGTAGTATCAAACCAATATCATTCGATTCACAATGGAATATAGTTTTATATTATATATCGACTTGACATTAGAAATGTTGATATTTTGTTCTATATGCTTGGTCAAACTTTAAAACATTTGACTTAAGACAATCCTAATATGCGGCGTAAAAAGGAATGAAGGGAGTACATACTTACCATTAATTTTTCTTCTTTATTGTTTTTAACATACTCCCTCTGATCCCTTTTAAGTGCCGCATGTTGTATTACAACTTTCTACGTTCGTAGCTCTTTTCTCACGACACTAAATTCGGATCGGAGGAAGTATTTCTTTTGTTGTTTTATAGCTCTCTTTCCATTTTATGTTTTTGTTAATTCCTTGTTATTTTATTTTTGTATCATGGTTTGTTTATACACAATCCATTGATTTATTTATATATTGTATAGGTAAAAATGCTTTTTGTTTCAAAGAAATAATTAATAAATCTTAATACAAATAAGTTTATCATGTGTGGACCCCATGTGCTTACCCAACACATATTTGCATGTTGTATAGAGCAAGCCATTTATATTACACTCATGCAACATCGTTCCGCAGACATTACATTCCTCAAAGTGTACAACAGAAAGTTGCGGAACCAAATATTACACGCTTAATATTACAAGCCAAAAGTGTGCAAAGACTTCAACGTACTCCTCGGTCCATTGAGGAACTTTTTTACTTTTGATGCAACTTGATCTAACTTAATGACAACATGAATAAATTGACTTAGTACCATACAAGCTCAACAACTTATAAATACGAGTCCTTGGCTCCAACATTATTTCTACATACGCCTACAACTCCATCTTCTTGTCATTGTCTCCTGCTCCGTTAGCGAAGATATAACCTACACCTTCAACTCATATAGATAAGTTTGACTCTTCATAGTAGACATCCTCTACATATCATGAAGCTCTAGGTTCCTCATCATCCACAACTAAAGAGTCTAATCAAGGATTTTGAGAAGGAACCAATGAGTAAAGCATCCTCGGCATCAAAAGTAAAATCAAGTGTTTGAATGCTCTAGTTACTGACATAACCGTTGGTCATTGACAAAATGCATGTTTTATAGCCTTGGATAATGTACCCAAAGTTGGATGTCCATTGGTAAAATACCCAACACGTACTTGACAGCAAAACAATAACGTACAGGGATCTGAAAGCAATTATACGCCTGCCCATGATTGATCGATCGGATCACGTCTCACATACGTGAGTTTCCCTGTACGTGTGTGTCCATCGATTGGTTCTAGCGTCTCTCGCACCGCCAGGTTAGTTCAGGTACGCGCCGCCGCCGGGAGCAGCAGATCATCAACACGTGTGCCGCCGGGTCAGTTCAGGTGCATGCCGCCGCCGGGAGCAGCAGCTCGCGTTTGAGCGACACCGCCGACGCCGTAAAATTAATTACCACATAAATTAGAAAAATTGAACAACAACATTGTAGCATGTCATTCATACTCACTAACTCGATTAGTACTTTCACTAGCAACTGTATTTAGGCTGAAGAAACTATAGAAAATACTATAGATCGCAACTATACTAAGCTAAGCAACAATTAATCAAGTGCAGACAGCAGAACATGCATATATTTTTGCGATACACTCGTCATAAATCAGCGTTGGAAATAGCTGATTAAATACGTATAAGAAAACGATGCCGAGGCGCCGGCGGTGATGAGCGGACGGCTCCGAAGACAGGCTGACAGTATAACGTCTACGGTGTAGCTCAAACGTGAGGGCGTGTTGGTGATCTGCTGGCCTGCTGCCCCTGGCGCCTGGCGGCGACGCGTACGTGAACTGACTTGGCGGCGCGAGAGATGTGAGATCCAATCGATGGACGCACAGGTACTTGGGAAACTCACCTACGGCCTACGGGATACCTGATCCAATCGATCGATCAATGGACACATAATTGCTTTCAGGTCCCTATACGATATTATTTTACTGTTAAGTACATGTTGGGTATTTTACCAATGGACGTCCAACTTTGGGTATATTATCCAAGGTTATTCAACTTTTGGGTAAATAACCAATTTTCCCGTTTTATAATTATTTGATCAAAATCATGTTTTATTCTATAAAACTATGTCTGCCAGCCTTCACAAGTTGTTTGAACCTCATGGGGTTCTTTTCACGTCGCAATCGTAGTTCCCACCTAGAACAATGAGTGAGTTGCTGCAATTCTTGCAATCCACAGAGGTGCTCACTTTACCCACAAGTGTCCTTAATTTTGTTGCACTTTTGACGCTTCCATGGCGTAATATGGTCCGGTCTAAGATCTCCAAGCCATGCCGAGCCCTTCTCCATGACCCCGCATATAAGCCCAATTGCAATGTGCCAGGTCAACGACCATCCACCCATTACCCCTCCCGAGATGTTAGTACCAACAACCATGTCGGGTTGGGGACAAATACGTGCTCCCATTCCGTTGGCCTTAAAAGCTCAAACTGGTACTAGTCGTCCAAGAATATGTGAAAGAAAGAAGATAGTTCTGACATTCCCGTCACATGCTGGAATTTGTGGTCAAAACTATCAGTATGGTGTAAGACTAAACATTTGTTATTAGCCTATATGATTATACATGGTATAATGGAACCTCCACCACATCAATCATTCATGATTCCATTGTCCACCACATATTTAATACACAATTATTGGAAACTAGCAGCTATTTCAATACGAGTAATAAACAATATCGATGTATTACAGTAGCTGGATAAAAAATACTGTAAACACAACATGTGCAAGTGTGAACTTGGCTCGAAACTGCGATGTAGTGCAGTTTAAAGCTGCAACCTGACCCTAAACCTCGGGTTCTGAATATGCACCATTGACTGATAAGGACTATGTTTAGAAAATTGATTTCATGCTATTATGCATAGTATACCATGATTTGATCTTAAACCCTAATAATTCCCATTTTATGACTTGGTTATGATTTAAGTTCCATTTGGAGTTGAGTTCCTAATTAATTGACTTAAAGACTTTAATTGAATATTTATTTCGTTTAATAATAATATTGATGTGAATACTATTTTAATGAATAATGACTTAATAATTAATGACAACTCCGAATAATTCTTATAATAATATTAGACACTTAAATGTGATTTTTACAATAACCGTTTGTATTCACAAAAAATCATCTCCAAACTCCTTTTGGAAGAGCCGGAGGAGGACTAGCCGGAGTATGAGGAGTTGGAGGAGTTATTCATGATTCATCGGCAAGAGGGTGTGCGCCTCTACCACGTACCGAGATGTGTGCTCAACGTGGCGACGACTCACCGGTCGGGAGAAGTTCCCGCATGACGTGTGCACGACACCACACACTAGTAGAAAAATAGCCTTTTGTCCCGGTTGGTTTGGGCCATTGGTCCCGGTTCCCCAACCGGGACAAATCAATCGGGACGAATGCTCGTCCCGGTTGGGACACCAACCGGGACGAATGGGGGGGGCACGTGGCCCGGCCACAGGCAGCAGGGGCGGAGGCTTTCGTCCCGGTTCGTATTACGAACCGGGACTATTGTCCCGTCAGATTTTATTTTTTCCAAAAATTTCAGAAAATTGTTTAAATTTATAAAATAAATAATGCTTATTCTATAATTCATAAAAATATGAATAAAATACCAAAATGTTCAGAAAAATAAGACCTATTTAATTATGAAAAATGCATGCATGTTTAAAAAACTTAAATTAAATATTTCTTAGAACTACAAAAATGGCACTACTAGTTAAATAAGAGGAACCACTATTACACATCATCGCCACGAATATATATATTACACACATCTCATTCGTCGTCCTACATATATACATCTCTTTTACACTCTCCCTATTTAATTTCAACCTTACAGTAAAATTCTCCTTTCGGATCTAGGACCTCTGCAAGTAAGAATCCGGCAAATTGCTCTTGAATTGCTCGTATGCGATCGTGTGGTAGAAGGCCATCCCGCAACCGTTCGATCTAATTAAAAAATGGTCAATATATATGAATGAAAGTAAACAGAATTGATGGCAATAAACTAAAATTATGAATATTGCATACGCACTTCAAGTTGTTCTAAGATTCTGCCCTTCTCACAGCACGTCTGATGAATGAACTCGCAGACGAAGTATCCACATAAATGATTCCCGCTTCCCTGGCTCAAGCACTTTACGGGAACAGAGTTCGATCAAAAAATGGTAATGGTATTGAACTAGAATCAAAGAGATGCGCGGATCTAGATAGTAGTACTTACATTTATTGGTTGAAATGTAAGCTCCTCCGCCCATTCACCCCTAGCCCTGGCGGTGAATCGTTTCCAAGCCCTGCCCGGCAAAGAAAATGAATAAAGGAGTTATATATTAATTACTTGCTATCAGTAAATGAACGGAAAGTTGCCGATAATGCCATAATGATTGAAATTACCTCTGGAGGCATTCCTGCATGTCCGCCCACTTCTCAAGGGGTTTATGTAAGGAGTCCATGACTTGTACTACTCCTTTGTCAGGCATAATGATTAGCAGAATAAAGTGGAAGCTGCGCACGCATAAGTCATTAATTATACACTTAACATCGAGAAATTAAGCGAAATAAAATATGTAGAAGACAGTAACACTTACTTGAAGTTGTAAGGAAATAATATTTCTCTTTTGATTTCGTTGAACCGTAACGCATTTACCAAGTTATTCTCGGTTTGGTCGTAAAAATCATGGAGACTTTTTTCATGAACGGTATTTGGATCAACGAACCCAATGTCATAGATTTATCCTCTTTTGCATTCGAGAATCTTCATTCTGCATAATTAATATAGTGATAAGTAAGATAATTATAAATGCAATGAACGAGGTGAGCTAGGTAGAGACTTAACTACAGAAATAATACTTACAGACAATAGGCGCTGATGATAGCTTTGTCAAGGGCTTCTTGTTGGTATAACTGAAATAATTCACAAAATTCAATCATTACGTGGTCATCTCCATGCCCGTAATGCTCGTTCTTATATCCCACGTAGATCCAATTTTCCCCTTTCTTTGAGGCTGCCATGTACCAACTATGCAATCTTCGCATTTTTGTTGGTAGATCTTTGACTAACTGAGATTTGACGAGAGGATGCCCGTGCCGGTATTTGTATTTTGGAACTATTTCTTCGTGGAATTGTAATTGGTCTAAGTACTGAGCAATAGACAAGCCGTGAGCAGCGGCTGCTTCTCCGTACATTGCAACAAACTCAGGATCGATGCCGACCGCAGGTTTGCTCGACCCCACCTTGGTATCGGAAAACACTTTGAGCGGGGGGCACGATTGTTTTTGCTGTTCTCCTAGCTGGGCAACTGTCTTCCGGCTTGCACTAATACTCTTCGACCGCTGTTTATTTGCCCGAACCGACTTGAGAATAGAGCGGTCATAGTCTGGTGTCAGCTTTGGCGGGGGTTGGGCCAGATTTTTCAGCATTTTCACGACAGCGGCATGTTCTTCTGGGGTGTCGGGGAACTCTGGCGCTTTCGCCTTCTTTACCTTCAAGTTAGCAAACCACTTATCCGTTTCCCCTTTTGCGATCGCCTTATTTTCCTCCACCGTATAGTCATAAGGTCTCTTGGCAAGATTCTTATGAGGTACTTTTGGGAGGGGTGACCTTGAACGTTTCGGTGATCGGTTTTTATCAAACCCCAGAGTACCCACACGTGGCGCCGGAGAAGACTTACGCGGCGGCGGAGACGACTGACGCGGCGGCGAAGACGGCTGCTCTGGAGACTGGTGAGGCGGCGGAGACGGCGCCTGAGGCGGCGGCGGTGGAGAGTGGTGAGGCGGCGGAGACGGCGCCTGAGGCGGTGGAGAGTGGTGAGGCGGCGGAGGCGATGGAGAGTGGTGAGGCGGCGGCGGTGGAGAGTGGTGAGGCGGCGGAGGCGGCCAGTTTGGAAGCACGATGAATTCCTTTGGCCATAGAATAGTCCCTTTCTTGGCTTCTCCAAGTTCAACCACCTCCCCATCTTCACCTGCAGGGTGTTCCAGCTTCAGCTCCTCAAATCCTTTACTAACTTCATCGACCCCGACAATAGCGTAGCCATGAGGAACCGGGGAGCAATGGAAAGTTGGTGTAGGTCCAATTGGTACGGCATAGCCGACCGCCACCTTCATGGTTATGTTGAACACTTTCACATGTAGCTCACAAGGTGTGCTCTCCGTGATATCATCCACTGGGTAGCAACGAAGAGCATCCGTCGTCAGTGCATCATCATCACGTGCCGGGACCATGCTCGAAGCCACGCTGCTTTTCCGATATGATGGGTCGGTAGCATCGACTGCAGCTTCTACAACGTGCTGCTGAGATAGGCCGGTAGTGCCTTGCTGGCTAAGTTCGTTAATTTGATCCTGCTGCCGCTTCATTTGATCCTGCTGCCGCTTAATTGTTTCTTCTATATTACGCAGCCGGTCTGCAGCAGCGATTGCTTCCCTTGCCTCCCTTTCCTTTCTCCTCTGATGACTTTTATCGGGAAATATTTTCCTTTCCACGGGAAACCCATGTTTCCACGGCTTGGAGCCTTTGGTGCCTCGTGTTCGTCCCTCATGTTCTTTATTCCCAATGGCGCGTGAAAGCTCGTCATCCTCTCTATCGGGACGGAACCGTCCCTCTTCAACATCCTTGTATGCTTTCCTAATTTCTTCGATGGGTAGTAGGGGATTATCCTTGTGTCTTCTGGTATATATGCACTTTCCTTCTGCGTCCAATGTGCCCCCATGCCCGTAAAACCAATTTCTTGTCCGTTCGGTCCATCCTTCTTTTATAGGCTCTGGAACGATCCCTTTAGCCAGCAGGTCGGCCTCAAGTTTGTCCCACTTAGGCATGGAACAGGCGTAGCCAGCAGCCCCCATAGTATGGTGGTACTTCTTTTTAGCAGCATTTGCCTTGTTTACTGCAGACTTTAACTGAGCTTCCTCTGATTTCTTGTAATTCACAAAATCTTCCCAGTAGTCTCTTATCTTCTCATACCCGTGATCGAAATCCGGAGTTTTATCTTTCAAGATGAAGTCGGTGTACAATCTGTTCTTAAATTTGTTGAATAGCTCGGCCATCTTCTTAAGAGCCCACTCCTTGACTTTATCTACTAGAGCTTTTTTTCGGGCATCCATCTCCTCCTCATCTGGCTCCCCCTCCTCTGGATCCACCTCTGGCAACGGCAATGTGAAATTAACCATGACCTTTTGAAAAAGGCGTCTTTTGCCTTTGGGGCCGATATAGCTAACTTTAGGATCCCTTGGCTTATTCCATTCTCGGATGGTGATCGGGACGTAGTCCCTAACAATAACACCGCATTGCTTCACAAATTTTTGTCTAACATCAATTGGAGCAATGGGTTCGCCGTCTGCAGCAACTTCTTCGATCCTGTAGCGGACATTGTCCTGCAACTTTTTGGTTGGGCCTCGTTTCGTCCTCACAGAGGATTTGCTCGATCCGGATGGCTAAAAGAAGAAAGACCGTTAATATGTGTATATGGACAACAAAGGCTAAATTAATTAATATAAATATATATGCACCTCGTCGGAGTTTGTAATAATCAATGTTGCACCGGAGCTGCCGGCTTCTGCCTTGTCGGCTTCTCCCTCATCGGAGATGCCGAGTTCGGCCTCTTTCCAGGCGTTGAGAGACTCATCCCCCTCACCGGAGTCGTTCAGAAAGTGACTTGTTTCATCATCGCCGCAGATTATATCCTCGAGGATATTTTCCTGAATTTCATCTCTGCCGTGTGGTTCCATAGTTTCTGCAAAATAGGAAAGTTATTTTCGGAGCCGTCTCTGCCGTGTCGTTCAGAAAACTTGTAGTAATAATATGAAGCCTAAAATCATAAATAAATATATATTTATACAAATATGAAGCCTAAAATCATAAATAAATATTTATTTATACAAATATGAAGCCTAAAATCATAAATAAATATGAAGCCTAAGCATAGGGAACGTGGTTTTACATCTGAAGCCTCATATGTCAAAGCCATTAGTCAGCAAAAAGAGTGCCTATAAGAACGAAGTAGAAATAAATGCATTGTTCTTGCATTTACCCTTGGTTCTATAGACAGTCTTCTTGCAAGCATAATGGACTATTCTAATCATCGGCTTGCATTAAGAACAGCAAAATCAGCTACCACTAAATCATTCCAAATTGACTTAGCAAATTTTTCTAATAACATTTCTAATAAATTTCTAACACTAAATTTCCTAACACTAAATTTCTAACACTAAATTTCTAACACTAAATTACCTACCACTAAATTTCCTACACTACAAAAACAACACAAAATGTACCTAAACTACACACCTAATTTATACTACTAACTAATTTAAATTACTAACTAATTTAAACTACTAACTAATTTAAATTACTAACTAAAACTAACTAACTATGGAGTAACAAATAGTTCTTAACAACAATATTGCAACTAATTATGGAGTATTAATTTTGATTTCTAACTTTGCTAACACAATCATCAAATAACAATGCTTTGCTAAATTTCCAAACTTTGTTAAAGAAATTAACTTTGCTAAATTTGCTAACTCTTCTAAATTTACTACACTAATTAGTAATTTTTAAAACTAACTAACTAAATCTAAAACTAACTAACTAAAATTACTAATGCACTAACTAACAAAAATTACTAACTAATAATTTAAATTACTAACTTACTAACTAAAAATAAACTAACTAACTAAATTAAAGAACTAACTTTGGTATTTTTTAAATAACATTAACAATAACAATTTGCATTTTCCTAAACCCTAACCCTAACTTTGGTAGAGGAAGATTAATTCGTATATACACTAGCTATTTTTTCTAAAACTAACTAACTAAATATTTCTAAAATTAATGCACTAACTAACTAAATATTTTTTCTAAACTAACGAACTAAATATTTTTCCTAACCTAATGCACTAACTAACCTACACTAACTAATGCACTACGGGGGAGGAGAGGTAGCCTGGCGCGGTGGGGAGGAGAGGTACGTAGCCCGGCGCGGTGGGGGGAGGGGGGAGGAGGCCGGTAGCCCCGGCTCACCTTGAGGACGGCGACGGTGACGGGGAAGAAGGACGGCGACAATCGACGACGGGGGAGGAGGCCGGAGGAGCTCGAGCGGCGGCGGACCGAGGAGGGCCGGGCTCGCATGGCGGAGGAGGTCCGTGGAGGCCGGCGGAGGAGCGGCCGGAGAAGCGGGCGGCGGAGGACGGCACGGAGCGGGCGCCGGAGAGCAAACGACGGAGAGCGGCGGCGCGGAAATTCGACAGCCTGACGGCAGGGATGTGGATTCTGAGCGCTCCGGTCCTTAGTCGCGAATGAGGATTTGGGGGAGAAGAACAGAGCGCGGGCAGTTAAACAAAGGACCTTTCGTCCCGGTTGGTGCCACCAACCGGGACGAAAGGGTCTTTAGGTCCGCTTGGTGGCACCAACCGGGACCAAAGGCCTAATTTTTCGTCCCGGTTGGTGGCACCAACCGGGACGAAAGGTCCGGCACCGAAAAGGCGCGCGAAAATACCCTTTGGTCCCGGTTCGTGGCATGAACCGGGACCAATGCCCTAAAAATTCAATTTTATTTCAAACTTTTCAGTTCTGAATGTTGTTCCCGCCTTTTTTATTCTTATTAAGGTGTTTGAATATGAATTTCAAATGGTTTCGAATTTGAAAAGACTTTCAACATGAAAAGTGTTTAAATTTGAATAAATAATTCAAAACCATTTTCTGTTTTCTATAATAATTATTCTATCTATACAAACTATTAACCATTTTGTCATTTTTTTAAGATTAGAGGTGAATTCATTTAAGTAAATTTTTTGGAATGTGAACTTAATTAATTCATTGAACTTATAAATTCAATATCTTTTGATCTGTTTATCAGAAAAATGCAAATAATATATCAAATTGTTGATAAAAATGTAATCTATCTATTTATTTAATTTATATATATTGAATTAATTTATATCTATTGAATTAATTCATATCTATTGATTTAATTCATATGTCACTAAACACTACATAATGGCAACAGTGGATCCTTCAGGTAATCGACCGGATACGATACAGAATGACAACAGTGGATCCCAAATATTTTGCATACATATGCATGAATATCACATACATATCCGGAAGTCGATAGTTTAGGTCGCAAGTTTTCAAAAGCAAGTAGTAACCTAAACTATGATCACATAAAAGAGAACTGCAATGGTGATCACATACTCTGAAACTAACTTCGACGGTGTATTTGATACGGTACAGAATGACAACAGTGGATCAGTTGTCCTAACAATCTTAGTCATACTCCTGCCTAGGCCTATAATACTCGTACTCATAGTCGCCGTCATCGTCATCGTCGCTGTCATCGTACTCATACGGCGCTCGTGGCTCGAACCTCGACGGGTGAGCACCCCCGGACTGCATGTTAGGGTAGCGTAGGCGGGGGTTATCGCCAGCCATGATGTAGTTCATAACGCCCTGGAGAGTCCGGCCAGCCCACCACAGCTGACGGCCGGCCTCGTTGAAGTCCGAAGGAGGAGGGCCATCCCCCTCGTACCTGGCGAGCGCCCTCTCACGCCGATTGATGAAGAAGGCTTCCCAAGTCGGGCGGTAGTCGGGATGCCAGCACGGATCCATCCGCTGCTCCGGTGTGAGCTCGAGGCAGTAGTGGTTCGTGATGGCCGCCCGGCGCGCCACACCTTGAGGGAGAGGAGGGACCGGCACGCCTCCGGCGCTCAGCCTCCAGCCGGCGGGGACGCGGTAGCCGGGCGGGCAGGGGTAGTTCGAGGCGGAAAGCTCCTCCGCCTGACGGTAGGTTAGTACGGTGGAAGCCATGGAAGAGTGATGAGGTTGCAGATATGAGTTTAGATGTGATATATATAGTGAGAAATTGCGGGAAGACGAAGGCGGGAAGCGGTGGAAGAAGCACACGGATCGTGTGTTTCCTTCGAGCGCTTGTGAGCCGTTGGATCAGAGTTGTGTTTCTTTCGAGTGCTTGTGAGCTGTTGGATCGTGTGCACACGGATCGTGTGTTTCTTTCAAGCGCTTGTGAGCTGTTGGATCAGGGCCTTTAGTACCGGTTCGTGTTACCAACCGGGACCAAAGGGTCTTTCGTCCCGGTTGGAGCCACCAACCGGGACTATAGGCCTACCCCTTCGTCCCGGTTGGGGGTACCAACCGGACCTAAAGAAGCACACGGATCGTGTGTTTCTTTCAAGCGCTTGTGAGCCATTGGATCAGGGGTGTGTTTCTTTTGAGGGCTTGTGAGCTGTTGGATCTGCACTCCCACCTCATCCACAGGTACACCTTCTAATCGCCTATAAATAGCGACGTCCCTGCAGCGAACGGCACACAACGAGCGTCTACCTTTGCCACCGAACCCAATGGTTGGATTTAGCCTACCTGCTGGCATGTTCCCTAGCATTATTGTGTTTGTCCTTGTTCACCGGCCAGCCATTGGAGCCACCTCCTGTAGGTCGGTGAATAAGGACAACACAACGACGCTGTTGGAAACACAAGCCCTCAGGTAGGTTGAATCCAACCACTGGATTAGGGTGACACAATGATGAATTGCCGAGGAGGTGGGAGTGGTGGTGGTGGAAGTGGTAGCCATGCCCCTCGGTCGGGCAAAACCAGTGTTGGATCAGCCACATGACCCTATATGCAAATCATTCGGATTCCCGTCATACAGCCCAATGGTGCATTTGATATGCAGGCACTCACGAGCCACCGTTGGGCTGTATGACGGGGAAACCGTGTGCATTTGATAAAAGGTTCAATACATTAATTATTACACATCACCAACAACATCCCTATCTAGTGTTCACTTGTTTCTTCGTGTGTGTCCCTTTCTTCTGATTACGCCGTAGCCATGGACAATCTTCATCAGGCAAGAGAACTGCAATGGCGATCACAGACTCTGAAACTAACTTCGACCAGTTCCTGAGCCGCGGGGTGCTGAGCCGCCGGCACTGCGCATCCAAAGAGAAGGAACCCTCACAGGGTCATAGCTCACGTGAGAAGGAACCCTCTGAAGAAACGACCACCTACTATCATACTGCCTATCTAATAGATACATGTAGTGACGAACATGCTCATCCTCCTCCCTGATACAGCGACGTACCTCCTCCTCGGGGGCCGGCTCCCTCTGCACCGAGCGTGGCCCACGCGACGGCCACCACAGAAGATCCGGGTCGACGATGTCACCCGTATTCCTCACCAAGCTGCATGTCCCGGAAGGTAGCACCTCCCAGTGCCAGCCCGGTGGAGCCCAGTCCCGCACATCGCCCCTCTGGTCCAACATGGACATCGTCCCCGAGAACACCTTAGTCAAAAACACCTAAGTCAAAATTTTGTTACAATGGAAGAGTGATGAGGTTGCAGATGTGAGTTTAGATGTGATATGGCAATGGCGGCCAAGCCTACATATATAGTGATAAATTGCGTGAAGACAAAGGCGGGAAGCGGTGGAAGAAGCACACGGATCGTGTGTTTCCTTCGAGCGCTTGTGAGCCGTTGGATCAGGGGTGTGTTTCTTTAGAGCGCTTGTGAGCTGTTGGATCGTGTGCACACGGATCGTGTGTTTCTTTCAAGCGCTTATGAGCTGTTGGATCAGGGCCTTTAGTACCGGTTCGTGTTACCAACCGGGACGAAAGGGTCTTTCGTCCCGGTTGGAGGCACCAACCGGGACTATAGGCCTACCCTTTTGTCCCGGTTCGTGTTACCAACCGGGACTAAAGAAGCACACGGATCGTGTGTTTCTTTCAAGCGCTTGTGAGCCGTTGGATCAGGGGTGTGTTTCTTTAGAGCGCTTCTGAGCCGTTGGATCAGAAGCACACGGATCGTGTGTTTCTTTCAAGCGCTTGTGAGCTGTTGGATCAGGGCCTTTGGTCCCGGTTCGTGTTACCAACCGGGACTAAAGAAGCACACGGATCGTGTGTTTCTTTCAAGCGCTTGTGAGCCGTTGGATCAGGGGTGTGTTTCTTTAGAGCGCTTGTGAGCCGTTGGATCAGAAGCACACGCCTATAAATAGCGACGTCCCTGCAGCGAAACGGCACACAACGAGCGTCTACCTTTGCCACCGAACCCAATGGTTGGATTTAGCCTACCCGCTGGCATGTTCCCTAACACAAGCCCTCGGGTAGGTTGAATCCAACCACTGGATTAGGGTGACACAATGATGAATTGCCGAGGAGGTGGGAGTGGTGGTGGTGGAAGTGGTAGCCATGCCCCTCGGTCGGATCCAAGCAGCTCCAAGGCTCTCTGATGATCTACAACATTCCCAACACTTTTTGGGACGGTCATTTGTAATGTACCTGCACTTAGGAATATGGCAAGTACCTGTGTATAGTGCAAATCCCTGGATCGTTTCATTTGCACACACAGTTTACGATGAATATCACAACATTGTATCAATTATTACACGAATGATCCAGACTTGGAAAAATAAATGGTTCGATACATCTTTGCATAGCATAAAGCTAGCTTATTCAATAAAGCAGCGGAAATAAATCTTCAAAGAGCCTCCATCTTCATGATGCGCCACAGGCGAAAACATGTTGGTGCAGACTCGAAACCCAAACGAAAACCTTACTCATCGTCAGAAAAATCTGCATCAATTAATAATTTGCAACAGAGTGGGTCAGATACCATTAAAAATGGATCTGGCAAGTGACACTATGTGGACACTTAGTGGAATAACTCTATAGCCTATATGCATATTTGGCTGGTGGAGTTCAAGGCTATTTTGCATAAAAGCCAATTTTTTTGCCTAACACTTTGTAAAACATTTTCCTTAAATGTTTGAGACATGGCATGAAATCCATAGTCTCGTCTACCCTTGTTCACCCATCAAATTTTACTTAGAGAAATAAGATGTTGGGAGCCTCCGTTGTCATCCTTGATCAGCTGCTTGAATTGTCCGTAACCGGGGACACGGCTAAGTACTTAGTTTTTAACTCTGCAGAGGTTGTGCACTTTCACCATTAGACTCAACAAACCCAAACTATCCTCAAGCACTCAATTTGTGTTAAGGAAAAGGAGAGAGTTGAGACGAGACTTTTCGGAAGCATTTTCTCCTTCCCTTCTGGCTTGACCCGTTCCACCTACATCCTCTACATCTGCTTGTCAAGCCGGGAGGAGTCCACGCAACTTAATCCATCTAGCCAGAGCCCATATGACTAATGGCTGCACGGGAAGCATCTTCACTTAGAGAAAACTTTGGTCCCTTTGTTCCTGGGTGGCAATCCACAAGTGAATATCCCATCGGTAAAACCCCTAGGGACAACACTCAACTCATACAACCATTCAAGCCCAAATCCACCCAGGTGGTAAATTAACTTAGTAGAATTTAAGCTTTCAATAAAAAGAAATTTGCATAGCCACCAATAATTCTACTAAGTTATCATTGGGGGTTCTAGACACAACTAGTGTAAAGGTATGGTGGTTTAGCATATAGCAATACTATCCAACACATGCATATAAAGAAATACTCTAAGTCATGCATAGCAAAATACTTAGGAAGATTATGGGGTGTGCCACTTGCCTTGGCAACAAGCAGAATAGCAACAACAGCTGCAACAGTCCTCGTTTCCCTCCGGAGATTCTAACACAACAAACAATACATAATGAACAAACAAGTTTCATAAAACTTCTAAGGAAAATATGTCATGCATGATGTGCAAAATATTTCTAAGGACTAGAGATGCATGCATGCCATGCCATGAAATAATTCTAAGTTAATGCAAGGCAAGTAGGATGGTCCAAAAATGACTAAGGACCAAGGTCATAACACTTGAGGTCGAATTTTAACTAAGGACTAAAGCTAACACATCAAGTGCAAAATAATTCCTAAGGATAAGTGTTGTCAAAATTTTATTATCAAAAATTTTCTAAGGAAGAAAGTTACTCTAGGGAGGCGTAATATTTCTAAGTATTTTGTAACTATGTATTTTGTAACTAAGATGATCAAAATATGACTAAGTCATTTTATTAGACGAATATATATGAAGAATTTTAATTTTAATCAATTTTAACTATTAAATAACACCTAAAAAGCATTTAATCAATATTAAATACAAAAATCTTAGAAAATACTTTTACATAAATAGTAGAGTGTTCCTACGGCCAGAACTTAGACATACAAATTTATAGCAAAAGAGTTTGATCAAATATCAATTTTTAAATTAAAGTTATGTCCAAAATACTAATTAAGCCACTTTTTAAGTTAAACAAAATTAATTTGACAAAACCTAAAATTACCAATGCCAAAAGTTTCTACACGTCAGTAGCTATCCAAAAATATAAATTTCATAATTTTCTGATAAAGGGATAAAAATTAATGATAGATTTAATCACAGGGACTAATCTGTGATGCGCAGGGGCTAAACTGAAAAGAAAACAAAATAAAATCTTCTCGCTGAAGTCCCTGGCGACGTGGCGTCTTCTGATTGGTGCGGAGCTCCCCGTTGCTGAGTTGGCGTTGACTGCTGACGCGGCTTGACGTGGCGCTGACTGGAGGTCGATGTGGCGCGATCCGATTCGCTCGTACCCCTTCGCGTAGATGCATCTAATCTTGAGCGTCCATCTCCGATCCAACGGCTCCAAACAAAACGACTAACGGTGGGCGGCGCCTCTGCCGGAGAGCTCGCCGGAAACCTAATACTACGGTGGCGCCAGGGCCGGAGTTCGCCGGAAAAACGATCTAGCCTTAGCTACGGTTCGTGGAGCGTACCGATGCGTTCAGGGTGACGAGGCGATGTCGTTGGCGAGGGGTGGCGGTCCAGGGACTCCTCCTGCTCCGGTGATTGCTCGCCGGAGTAGTGAGTGGCGGCAGGTGGCTTCGGTCGATCACGTGCGCGACGATCTGGTGCACAAAAAAAAAAAACGAAGGTGTCCATGAGATGTGCCGCAAAGAGAGGAAGCGAGAGGGGGAGAAGAGGGAGGCAGGGGTCGTCGGAGATGGACCGGAGCCAGAGAATTACCGGCGGCGGGCGGCGGCGGCTCGAGCTCGAAATCCAGCAGCCTGGTGGCGCAGCAGCTAGGGTTCGTGGGGGTTTTGAGAGAGGAGTCCGTGGGGGTTTATATGAGGGGCAAAACCCGTGCGATTGCGTGCGAAACAAGCCGGATTCGGTTAGGATTTGGAGTTAGGGTTCGGTTCGGAGTTCGTGTTCTTCACGGTGTGGAGAAGGAGATGAAGGGGAAAGGCAGCTGAAGTAGCGACGGCTATTCCCAGCGCGCTGAAGGTCCGCGGAGAGGGTAAAGGCGGCCGAAGCAGCGGCGGCGGCCCGCGCGCGTCGGTGATCCGGCAACGTCAGATCCACCGCGGCGGCGGCCCGCGCGCGTCCATCTGAAGCGACGGCGCGCTGGGGAGAAGTGGGGCATGCACCGACGGCCGGTATTGGAGCGGCGGCGCGGGAGATGGGTGGCCGGAGGAGAAGGAGGAGAGCTGCGGGCGGCGGCGCGGGCGTTTGAAACTTTAAAATCCGACGGTTGGTGGTTCACGCGTAAGTATTAGGAGTCCTGTGCGCTGGAGCAGACGCACCAAATACACTGCGCGCGATGCATCTTTTCCCAGCGCTCTGGCCCCTTTTTACCGCGCGCAGGATTATAGCGCAGCTGCTGGAGCGCCGGTTTTTACCCCGCGCGCGGTAAAGTAGCGGTTTTTTGTGTGCGCGCCATATACCAGACCTGGCCATCGGGCCGGGCTTTTTGCGGCCCGGCACGCGGCACGCGGAAAAAGCCCGGCCGTGCCCGTGCCGACCCGTGAAGGAGAGGGACCGTGCCTGAGGCGCTCTGGCACGCGGCCGGCACGGCCCGTTTAGCACTTGGCCCGCGAGAATATATGCGAAAGTCACAAAAATGCCGTGCGTGGGACTCGAACTGGTGACCTCCCTCTCCTCTACACTTCCTCTAACCACTACGACAGTCAACCTTTTGTATCATAGTAGCAGATCGGTCAATTTTAAAGAGTATTTCAACCTAAAATAAGGAAAATAGAGAAAAATTAGATGGGCCACTTTCCCGGCCCCGCGGGCTAACGTGCCGCGGGCCGGCCCGTCTAAGGCCGGTGCCGTGCCCGTGCCTCCCTGGCAGGCACATGGGCCGGCCCGGCACGGCACGCGTGCTTCGCGGGCCGGAAGGTGCCGTGCTGGGCCAGGCACGCCAAGCAGGTGCCGGGCCGGGCCGGCCCGTTGGCCAGGTTTGCCATATATAGCGCGACTGTTGTTAGAAATGCTCTTAGGCACACACGCCCAACCTCTTAATCATCGCATCCTCAAAAGTCGAAACCCTCAAGTTTTAGCCAAAATAATTCAAATTTGAAGCGTTGCTTGGGTTAGCCGCTAGCGAATCTTATCTCTGTGTTAGGTAGGCATAAATTTCGGGGTAATATTTACCAATATTCTCGGTAACCTCCCCCGTTATTTTCCTTCCATCCCAAATCCAACGCATTTTCCCACTCGCCAACCCCCAAAAAAAATTCAACCCCGTCGTCCGCCGCACCATCTCCCTCTATCGCCGGCGCCGCGGATGAAGACGGACGAGACGGCGACAGGGAAGAATGACCGGATCCGCATCTCTATCGACTGGACAGACGGCGACAGCGGCGATTGGTTCCGCCGCTCCTCCCCCGACCGCGGCGTCCCGCCTCTCTCCGCGCCGAGGAAGAGGGACGGGAAGGATGGTGGGCTCGCCCACTCCTCCCATGTCCGCGGCGGCACCAGCGTCCATGTCGACGTCTATTTCACCTCTCCTCCCTCGTCTGCACTGAAGGTGAAGGACGAAGTGTTCGTCGACGTCCGCTCGGACTTCGTCGCCTCCCCTCCCCCGGTAGCGGCGGCGGCGGCCAAAGGTACTAAGGTGAGGAGGGATGCGCCGGCGGCAGCGGCGGCGGCCAAAGGTACTAAGGTGAAGAGGGATCCGGCGGCGGCGGAGGGGGAGTCCTTCCAGGGGATGTCAAACGAGGCGCTGCGGCGGGACATCGCGGCGATGTCGGAGGACGAGCTGCGACGGGAGATCGCAGGCCGACGCAACAACACGCACCCTGGAGTTGTCCAGCCGAGTCTCGCTGAACGCCGCAGACGCCTCCTGCCGCTGCTCGAGGCGGAGACGCGGAAGAGGAAGGCGAACGCGTGCTCCCGCTCCTTCGCCGACCGCGGCGGCGAGGTCCTCTTCGTCTCCCCTCCCACGTCGGCGGCCAAAGGCAAGGGGAGGAGGGATCCGGCGGCGGCGGCGGCGGAGGGGGAGTCCTTCTCCTTGCAGGGGATGTCGAACGAGGCGCTGACATCGCGCTGATGTCGGACGACGAGCTGCGGCGGGAGATCGCGGGCCTACGAGCCCAGCCGCTTCCCGCGGAACGCCTCCTCCCGCTGCTCGAGGCGGAGGCACGGCGCCGCCAAGGTTCGACAAGGACACCACCGCGGACGAAGGTTCCATCGTGCACCTTGTTGTTTTAGAGCTCTCCCTACTCGGGTGATGTGAAATTTTTTCTATCGCGAAACGCAGATAGTACTATTGGAAGGCAAACCCGCGGCCTTGTTTTAGAGCTTCTGCAATGGATACAGTTGGTTTTGATTTCAAATGTTTACGATCGAGTCTGAACAGTTGTACGGAATGAGATGGTTAATTTGGCACTGAATTGAAGCTTGCCTGCATCGCTATATGATTGGCTACCCGATCGTAGTGTGTTTTGTACTGTGTAGACATAAGAGTAGAGATTGTGTTTTTTTTTTGTTACCGAGGGTTTTCCATTAGCTTGGTATATTTCCCCTTGGGGTTTTCTATGTCTCATAGTACATGCTTGATCTGATAATTTATAAAATACATGATCTGATAGTTTAAGAAAAATGCCTGATCTGGATACTTGTCCTGAAAAATCTGAATAATTCAGCAAAACTATTTATTAGTTTTTAAAGGTCCCCATGGTAATTGTGCGATGACTTGATCATCCTTTCTAAAAGAATGCGGACAAGATTAAGGTGTG
Source organism: Puccinellia tenuiflora (assembly GCA_012064385.1). Taxonomy (NCBI): domain Eukaryota; kingdom Viridiplantae; phylum Streptophyta; class Magnoliopsida; order Poales; family Poaceae; genus Puccinellia; species Puccinellia tenuiflora. The sequence continues at coordinate 2,068,346 of QRDG01000050.1, read as the reverse complement.
CTTATATTTTTTAGGTTTTAGGGGAAGAAATATTGTTAATATCTGCTGCTCACATTTGATACAATGAAAACATCTTTTGATATACAAAAAAAAAATCAGGTTGACCAATGGGATTGTTCGAAAGAACTTGCTCAACTACAATGCAAAAATTATGTATACCACGCAAAAGATCATTGATGTGAATCGAGTGCGATATTCTTTTGCAAGAATCACAAGGCAGAATTGGTTGTTCTATATATAGCACTCTACCCTGATTTTGCTAGCTTGGCTAACAAATTTACCGCATATTTGTTTGTAGTAGTAGCATAATGGTAGACGTGTTGTTTGTTGTTTGCCCGACCTTTTTACATAATTATCTTCCTATATTTATCGACATGTTCTTTTTCGAGAAACTTTTTATCTTCAAATTGTGTTTGGTTCTTTCATTTCTTGTGATTTCCGTGGGAGGCATCCTACTTCATCTTATTTTACTCTTCTTGTTCACTCTTTCGTACTCCCTCCGTTTATTTTTATTCCGCATATTAGACTTGTCTTAAGTCAAACTCGCTCTAGTTGACCATTTTATAGGAAAAAATATCAATATTCGTAGTATCAAACCAATATCATTCGATTCACAATGGAATATAGTTTTATATTATATATCGACTTGACATTAGAAATGTTGATATTTTGTTCTATATGCTTGGTCAAACTTTAAAACATTTGACTTAAGACAATCCTAATATGCGGCGTAAAAAGGAATGAAGGGAGTACATACTTACCATTAATTTTTCTTCTTTATTGTTTTTAACATACTCCCTCTGATCCCTTTTAAGTGCCGCATGTTGTATTACAACTTTCTACGTTCGTAGCTCTTTTCTCACGACACTAAATTCGGATCGGAGGAAGTATTTCTTTTGTTGTTTTATAGCTCTCTTTCCATTTTATGTTTTTGTTAATTCCTTGTTATTTTATTTTTGTATCATGGTTTGTTTATACACAATCCATTGATTTATTTATATATTGTATAGGTAAAAATGCTTTTTGTTTCAAAGAAATAATTAATAAATCTTAATACAAATAAGTTTATCATGTGTGGACCCCATGTGCTTACCCAACACATATTTGCATGTTGTATAGAGCAAGCCATTTATATTACACTCATGCAACATCGTTCTGCAGACATTACATTCCTCAAAGTGTACAACAGAAAAGTTGCGGAACCAAATATTACACGCTTAATATTACAAGCCAAAAGTGTGCAAAGACTTCAACGTACTCCTCGGTCCATTGAGGATTTTTTTTACTTTTGATGCAACTTGATCTAACTTAATGACAACATGAATAAATTGACTTAGTACCATACAAGCTCAACAACTTATAAATACGAGTCCTCGGCTCCAACATTATTTCTACATACGCCTACAACTCCGTCTTCTTGTCATTGTCTCCTGCTCTGTTAGCGAAGATATAACCTACACCTTCAACTCATATAGATAAGTTTGACTCTTCATAGTAGACATCCTCTACATATCATGAAGCTCTAGGTTCCTCATCATCCACAACTAAAGAGTCTAATCAAGGATTTCCAAAAAGTTGGTTAGCATTGGATAATGTACCCAAAGTTGGATGTCCATTGGTAAAATACCCAACACGTACTTGACAGCAAAACAATAACATACAAGGATCTGAAAGCAATTATACGCCTGCCCATGATTGATCGATCGGATCACGTCTCACATACGTGAGTTTCCCTGTACGTGTGTGTCCATGTTCTAGCGTCTCTCGCACCGCCAGGTTAGTTCAGGTACGCGCCGCCGCCGGGAGCAGCAGATCATCAACACGTGCGCCGCCGGGTCAGTTCAGGTGCATGCCGCCGCCGGGAGCAGCAGCTCGCGTTTGAGCGACACCGCCGACGCCGTAAAATTAATTACCACATAAATTAGAAAAATTGAACAACAACATTGTAGCATGTCATTCATACTCACTAACTCGATTAGTACTTTCACTAGCAACTGTATTTAGGCTGAAGAAACTATAGAAAATATTATAGATCGCAACTATACTAGGCTAAGCAACAATTAATCAAGTGCAGACAGCAGAACATGCATATATTTTTGCGATACACTCGTCATAAATCAGCGTTGGAAAGAGCTGATTAAATACGTATAAGAAAACGATGCCGAGGCGCCGGCGGTGATGAGCGGACGGCTCCGAAGACAGGCTGACAGTATAACGTCTACGGTGTAGCTCAAACGTGAGGGCGTGTTGGTGATCTGCTGGCCTGCTGCCCCTGGCGCCTGGCGGCGACGCGTACGTGAACTGACTTGGCGGCGCGAGAGATGTGAGATCCAATCGATGGACGCACAGGTACTTGGGAAACTCACCTACGGCCTACGGGATACCTGATCCAATCGATCGATCAATGAACACATAATTGCTTTCAGGTCCCTATACAATATTATTTTACTGTTAAGTACATGTTGGGTATTTTACCAATGGACGTCCAACTTTGGGTATATTATCCAAGGTTATTCAACTTTTGGGTAAATAACCAATTTTCCCGTTTTATAATTATTTGATCAAAATCATGTTTTATTCTATAAAACTATGTCTGCCAGCCTTCACAAGTTGTTTGAACCTCATGGGGTTCTTTTCACGTCGCAATCGTAGTTCCCACCTAGAACAATGAGTGAGTTGCTGCAATTCTTGCAATCCACAGAGGTGCTCACTTTACCCACAAGTGTCCTTAATTTTGTTGCACTTTTGACGCTTCCATGGTGTAATATGGTCCGGTCTAAGATCTCCAAGCCATGCCGAGCCCTTCTCCATGACCCCGCATATAAGCCCAATTGCAATGTGCCAGGTCAACGACCATCCACCCATTACCCCTCCCGAGATATTAGTACCAACAACCATGTCGGGTTGGGGACAAATACGTGCTCCCATTCCGTTGGCCTTAAAAGCTCAAACTGGTACTAGTCGTCCAAGAATATGTGAAAGAAAGAAGATAGTTCTGACATTCCCGTCACATGCTGGAATTTGTGGTCAAAACTATCAGTATGGTGTAAGACTAAACATTTGTTATTAGCCTATATGATTATACATGGTATAATGGAACCTCCACCACGTCAATCATTCATGATTCCATTGTCCACCACATATTTAATACACAATTATTGGAAACTAGCAGCTATTTCAATACGCGTAATAAACAATATCGATGTATTACAGTAGCTGGATAAAAAATACTGTAAACACGAACATGTGCAAGTGGACTTGGCTCGAAACTGCGATGTAGTGCAGTTTAAAGCTGCAACCTGACCCTAAACCTCCGGTTCTGAATATGCACCATTGACTGATAACTAGTGGAAAATACCCCTATAGTCCCGGTTGGTTTGGGCCATTAGTCCCGGTTGGGACACGAACCGGGACTAATGGGGGGGGGGGGGGGGGGGGGGGAGGGGGGGCACGTAGCCCGGCCGGAGGCAGCAGGGCGGAGGGGCTTTAGTCCCGGTTCGTAATACGAACCGGGACTATTGTCCCCGGGCTTTAGTTCCGGTTCGTATACGAACCGGGACTATTGTCCCGTCAGATTTTTTCACTTTTTTTTTCAGAAAAATGTTTAAATTTGTAAAATCAATAATACTTATTCTGTAATTCATAAAAATATGAATAAAATACCAAAATGTTCAGAAAAATAAGACCTATTTGATTATGTCAAATGCATGCATGTTTAAAAAACTTAAATTAAATATTTTTTAGAACTAAAAAAATGCCACTACTAGTTAAATATGGGGAACCAGTATTACACATCATCGTCACGAATATATTACAGACATCTCATTCGTCGTGCTTGGTCAAACATATTACAAACGGTACATGTAGTACATACGAGTTTCATTCTTATATATATATACATCTCTTTTACACTCACTATTTAATTAATTTCAACCTAGCTTATAGTAGTATTCTCCTTTCGGATCTAGGACCTCTGCATCTAAGAATCCGGCAATTTCCTCTTGAATTGCTCGTACGCGATCCTGTGGTAGAAGGCCTTCTCGCAACCGTTCGATCTAATTAAAAAAGGGTCAATATATATGAATGAAAGTAAACACAATTGATGTCAATAAACTAAAATTATGAATATTGCATACGCACTTCAAGTTGTTCTAAGATTCTGCCCTTCTCACAGCACGTCTGACGAATGAACTCGCAGACGTAGTATCCACATAAATGATTCCCACTTCCCTGCCTCAAGCACTTTACGGGAACATAGTTCAATCAAAATAATAATCAAGAATGGTAATGGTATTGAACTAGAATCAAAGAGATGCGCGGATCTAGGTAGTAATACTTACATTTATTTGTTTAAATGTAAACTCCTTTGCCCAATCACCCCTAGCCCTGGCGGTGAATCGTTTCCAAGCTCTGCCCAGCAAAGAAAATGAATAAAGTAGTTATATATTAATTACTTGCTATCAGTAAATGAACGGAAAGTTGCCGATATAGTGCCATAATATGATTGAAATTAGCTCTGTAAGCATTCCTGCATGTCCGCCCAATCCTTAAGGGGTTTATGTAACGAGTCCATGACAAGTACTACTCCTTTGTCAGGCAAAATGATTAGCAGAATAAAGTGGAAGCTGCGCACGCATAAGTGATCAATTATACAGTTAACATCGAGAAATTAAGCGAAATAGAATGTGTACAAGACAGTAACACTTACTTGAAATTGTAAGGAAATAGTATTTCTGTTTTGGTTTCGTTAAACCGTAACGCATGTACCAAGTTATTCTCTGTATCGTCGTAAAAATCATGGAGACGTGCTTCATGAACGTAATTTGGGTCAACGAAGCCAATGTCATAGATTTGTCCTCTTTTGCATTGGAGAATCTTCATTCTGCATAATTAATATAGTGATGAGTAAGATTATAAATGCAATGAACGAGGTGAGCTAGCTAGAGACTTAATTACAGAAATAATACTTACAGACAATAGGCACTGATGATAGCTTTGTCAAGGGCGTCTTGTTGGTATAACTGAAATAATTCAGAAAATTCAATCATTACCACGCCAGGTCCATGCCCGTAATCCTCATTCTTATATCCCACGTAGATCCAATTTCCCCCTTTCTTTGAGTCTGTCATGTACCAACTATGCAATCTTCGCATTTTTGTTGTTAGATCTTTGACTAACTCAGGTTTGACGAGAGGATGCCCGTGCCGGTATTTGTATTTTGGAACTATTTCTTCGTGGAATTGTAATTGGTCTAAGTACTGAGCAATAGACATGCCCCGAGCAGAGGCTGCTTCTCCGTACAGTGCAACAAACTCAGGATCAATGCCAACCGCACGTTTGCTCGACCCCACCTCGGTATCGGAAAACACTTTGAGCGGGGAGCACGATTGTTTTTGCTATTCTCCGAGCTGGGCAACTGATTTCCGGCTTGCACTACCATTTTTCGACCGCTGTTTATTTGCCCGAACCGACTTGAGAATAGAGCGGTCATAGTCTGGTGTCAGCTTTGGCGGGGGGTGTTCAAGGGTCTTCAACATTTTTAAGACGGCGGCTTTTTCTTCTAGGGTGTCGGGGAACTCTGGCGGTTTTAGCTTCTTTAGCTTCAAGTTAGCAAACCACTGGTCCGTTTGGGCTTTTGCGATCGCCTTATTTTCCTCCACCGTACAGTCGTAAGGTCTCTTGGGAAGATTCTTATGAGGTACTTTTGGGAGGGGTGACCTTGCACGTTTCGGTGATCAGTTACCACTCCTCGCAGTACGCGGCGGCGGAGACGGCTGCTCTGGAGACTGGTGAGGCGGCGGAGACGGCGCCTGAGGCGGCGACGGCGGCGAAGAGGACTGTTGCGCTGGAGAGTGGTGAGGCGGCAGAGATGGCGCCTGAGGCGGCTGCGGTGGAGAGGACTGTTGCGTTGAAGACTGGTGAGGAGTCGATGGCCTTGGCGGCCAGTTTGCAAGCACGATGAATTCCTTTGGCCATAGAATGGTCCCTTTCCTGGCTTCTCCAAGTTCAACCACCTCCCCATCTTCACCTGCAGGGTGTTCCAGCTTCAGCTCCTCAAATCCTTTACTAACTTCATCCACCCCGACAACAGCGTAGCCATGAGGAACCGGGGAGCAATGGAAAGTTGGTGTAGGCCCAATTGGTACGGCATAGCCGACCGCCACCTTCATGGTTAAGTTGAGCACTTTCACATGTAGCTCACAAGGTGTGCTTTCCGTGATATCATCCACTGGGTAGCGACGAAGAGGATCCGTCATCAGTGCATCATCATCACCAGCCGGAACTATGCTCGAAGCCACACTGCTTTTCCGATATGATGGGTCGGTAGCATCGACTGCAGCTTCTACAACGTGCTGCTGAGATAGGCCGGTAGTGCCTTGCTGGCTAAGTCGGTCAATTTGATCCTGCTGCCGCTTCATTGTTTCTTCTATATGACGCGGCTGGTATGCAGCAGCGCTTGCTTCCCTTGCCTCCCTTTCCTTTCTCCTCAGATGACTTCTATCGGGAAATATTTTCCTTTCCGCGGGAAACCCATGTACCCACGGCTTGGAGCCTGAGGTGCCTCGTGTTCGTCCTTCGTGTTCGGGATTCCCAAGGGCGCGTGCAAGCTCGTCATTCTCTCTATCGGGACGGAACCGTCCCTCTTCAACATCCTTTACTGCTTTCCTAATTTCTTCGATGGGTAGTAGGGGATTATCCTTGTGTCTTCTGTTATATATGCACTTTCCTTCTGCGTCCAATGTGCCCCCATGCCCGTAAAACCAATTTCTTGACCGTTCGATCCATCCTTCTTTTATAGGCTCTGGAACGATCCCTTTAGCCAGCAGGTCGGCCTCAAGTTTATCCCACTTAGGCATGGAACAGGCGTAGCCACCAGGCCCCATAGTATGGTGGTACTTCTTTTTAGCAGCATTTGCCTTATTTATTGCAGACTTTGACTGAGCTTCCTCTGATTTCTTGTACGCCACAAAATCTTCCCAGTAGTCTCTTATCTTCTCATACCCGTGATCGAAATCCGGAGTTTTATCTTTCAAGATAAAGTCGGTGTACAATCTTTTCTTAAATTTGTTGAATAGCTCGGCCATCTTCTTAAGAGCCCACGCCTTGACTTTATCTACTAGAGCTTTTTTTCGGGCATCCATCTCCTCCTCATCTGGCTCCCCCTCCTCTGGATCCACCTCTGGCAACGGCAAGGTGAAATTAACCATGACCTTTTCAAAAAGGCATTTTTTGCCTTCAGGGCCGAGCCAGCTAACTTCAGGATCCCTTGGCTTATTCCATTCTCGGATGGTGATCGGGACGTAGTCCCTAACAACAACACCGCATTGCTTCACAAATTTTGTTCTAACATCAATTGGAGCAATGGGTTCGCCGTCTGCAGCGACTTCTTCGATCCTGTATCGGAGATGGTCCTCCAACTTTTTGGTTGGGCCTCGTTTCGTCCTCACAGAGGATTTGCTCGATCCGGATGGCTAAAAGAAGAAAGACCGTTATTATGTGTATATAGACAACAGAGGCTAAATTAATTAATATAAATATATATGCACCTCGTCGGAGTTTGTAATAATCAATGTTGCACCGGAGCCGCCGACTTCTGCCTTGTCGGCTTCTCCCTCATTGGTGAGGCCGAGTTCGGCCTCTTCCCAGACGTTGGAGACGCCGTCTCCTCGGTTGAGAGACTCATCTCCCTCACCGGAGTCGTTCAGAAAGTGACTTGCGTCATCCTCGCCGTGGATCATATCCTCGAGGATATTTTCCTCATTTTCGTCTCTGCCGTGTGGTTCCATAGTTTCTGCAAAATACGAAAGTTATTTTCGGAGCCGTCTCTGCCGTGTAGTTCAGAAAACTTGTAGGAATAGAATGGTACTAGAAGGAAAGGCGCGCGTTGCTGCGCCCGTTGTTTCTAAGCGTCGTCATGGTGATACATTTTTATGAACATGTGTGATTTATGCTCATCGTCGGCACTTAGGTGACTAAATCGTCGATGACCTAGCTCATCGATTTCATCCCCCGCAACACGGTAAAAATGTCACGGTAAAACACTCCTCACAAAAATGAAACACTTAGCACATTCGTGGTTTGTCGAGTTTTTTTGGCAAGCATATTAGCATATACATAGGTTTCAACTTATAACACGAAAAAAGATTGATAACACCGATAAAATCAAAGGATCACCATGTTAGCCTAAAACTAACTTTTTTTCCCAAAAAATGCACACAGTTACATTCATCTTAATCATGTTACTGAGAACACAAGAATTAACATTAGAATCAACATTACACTATTGTAATCACTGTTAACAGCACCCACTAAATAAAAATCAACATCACTAGCTAAATTTACACATAACAGCACCCACTGTTAACAGCTAAATATTACACTAAATAAACATCACTATATGACACTGAAATTTACATCACTAAATAAAAATCAACATCACTACATGACACTGAAATTTACACTAGCTAAATATTACATATGTGATGATTCACTAACTAAACATTACACTAGCGAAATTTTTGGCCGGGACAGGGGAGGTCGGCGGCCGACGGCGGCACAGGGAGAGAGGGGAGGGGCAGACGGCGCGCGTGCTCAGGGAGGTCGGCGGCCGACGACGGCACAAGGGAGAGAGGGAGGTGCTCACCGGAGGCGGCTCGTCCGCTGCGGCCGGAGGAGGCTCGGCGGAGCCTGACCGAGGAGGAGGCGGCGCGGAGGATGCGGCCGGCGGAGCCTGACCGAGGAGGAGGCGGCGTGGAGGAGGCGGCCGGCGGAGGACGCTCGGCGGAGGAGGCCGGAGGAGGGGCCGAGGAGCGGCCGGGGATCGAGCGCGCGTGCGGAAGGCCGGGGGAGGGCGGCGCAGGTGGTGGGCGGTGCAGGGGGAGTCCGGCGGCGCGTGGAGGCCGGCGGCGGATTTGGGCAGCCTGTCGGCGTCGGTTCCTAGCGCGCTGGTCCTTAGTCGAAAATGAGATGGATTTGGGGGAGAAGATGCAGAGTCAGTTAAACAAGACGTCTTTAGGTCCGGTTGGTACCCCCAACCGGGACCAAAGGGTCTTTAGGCCTTTGAATAAATTTGAATAAATAATCCAAAACCATTTATTCAAATTTAAATTTGAATAAATAATCCAAAACCATTTTTGGTTTTCTAAAATAATTATTCTAACTATAGAAACTATTAACCATTTTGTCAATTTCATTTGAGATTAGAGGTGAATTCATTTAATTAAAATTATTGGAATTTGAACTTAATTAAGTCATTAAACTTATAAATTCAATATCTTTTCATATGTTTATCAGAAAAAATGCAATTAAAATATCAAATTGTTGATAAAAAAATGTAATCTATCTATTTATGACAAATTCATTTTTTTGAGATTAGAGGTGAATTCATTTAATTAAATTTTTTGGAATTTGAAATTAATTAAGTCATTAATTAAATTTATAAATTCAATATCTTTTCATCTGTTTATCAGAAAAATGCAATTAAAATATCAAATTGTTGATAAAAATGTAATCTATCTATTTATGAAAAATTCATTTTTTTTTTGAGATTATAGGGGAATTCATTTAATTACAAAATTTGGAATTTAAACTCCATTAAGTCATTAATTAAACTTATAAATTCAATATTTTTTCATCTGTTTATCTGAAAAATGCAATTAAAATATCAAATTGTTGATAAAAATGTAATCTATCTATTTGTATAATATATATATATTCCTTTAATTTATATCTATTGAATTAATTCATATCTATTTTTGCCATATTATTGAATCTCACTAAACTTTCAACATGAAAAGTGTTTAAATTTGAGCTCTAACGGTGCATTTGATACGGTACAGAATGACAACAGTGGATCAGTTGTCCTAACAATCTTAGTCATACTCCTGCCTAGGCCTATAATACTCGTACTCGTAGTCGCCGTCATCGTCGTCGTCGCTGTCATCGAACTCATACGACGCTCGTGGCTCGAACCTCGACGGGTGAGCGCCCCCGGACTGCATGTTAGGGTAGCGCAGGCGGGGGTTATCGCCAGCCATGATGTAGTTCATAACGCCCTGGAGAGTCCGGCCAGCCCACCACAGCTGACGGTCGGCCTCGTTGAAGTCCGAAGGAGGCGGGCCGTCCCCCTCGTACCTGGCGAGCGCCCTCTCACGCCGATTGATGAAGAAGGCTTCCCAAGTCGGGCGGTAGTCGGGATGCCAGCCCGGATCCATCCGCTGCTCCGGTGTGAGCTCGAGGTAGTAGTGGTTCGTGATGGCCGCCCGGCGCGCCACACCTTGAGGGACATGAGGGACCGGCACGCCTCCGGCGCTCAGCATCCAGCCGGCGGGGACGCGGTAGCCGGGCGGGCAGGGGTAGTTCGAGGCGGAAAGCTCCTCCGCCTGACGGTAGGTTAGTACGGTGGAAGCCATGGAAGAGTGATGAGGTTGCAGATATGAGTTTAGATGTGATATGGCAATGGCGGCCAAGCCTACATATATATAGTGAGAAATTGTGGGAAGACGAAGGCGGGAAGCGGTGGAAGAAGCACACGGATCGTGTGTTTCCTTCGAGCGCTTGTGAGCCGTTGGATTAGAGTTGTGTTTCTTTCGAGTGCTTGTGAGCTGTTGGATCATGTGCACACGGATCGTGTGTTTCCTTCGAGCGCTTGTGAGCCGTTGGATCAGAGTTGTGTTTCTTTCGAGTGCTTGTGAGCTGTTGGATCGTGTGCACACGGATCGTGTGTTTCCTTCGAGCGCTTGTGAGCCGTTGAATCAGAGTGTGTTTCTTTCGAGTGCTTATGAGCTGTTGGATCGTGTGCACACAGATCGTGTGTTTCCTGCGAGCGCTTGTGAGCCGTTGGATCAGGGCCTTTAGTACCGGTTCGTGTTACCAACCGGGACTAAAGAAGCACACGGATCGTGTGTTTCTTTCAAGAGCTTGTGAGCTGTTGGATCAGGGCCTTTAGTACCGGTTCGTGTTACCAACCGGGACTAAAGAAGCACACGGATCGTGTGTTTCTTTCATGTGCTTGTGAGCTGTTGGATCAGGGCCTTTAGTACCGGTTCGTGTTACCAACCGGGACTAAAGAAGCACACGGATCGTGTGTTTCTTTCAAGCGCTTGTGAGCCGTTGGATCAGGGGTGTGTTTCTTTTGAGGGCTTGTGAGCTGTTGGATCTGCACTCCCACCTCATCCACAGGTACACCTTCTAATCGCCTATAAATTGCGACGTCCCTGCAGCGAACGACACACAACGAGCGTCTACCTTTGCCACCGAACCCAATGGTTGGATTTAGCCTACCTGCTGGCATGTTCCCTGGCATTATTGTGTTTGTCCTTGTTCGTCGGCCAGCCATTGGAGCCACCTCCTGTAGGTCGGTGAATAAGGACAACACAACGACGCTGTTGGAAACACAAGCCCTCAGGTAGGTTGAATCCAACCACTGGATTAGGGTGACACAATGATGAATTGCCGAGGAGGTGGGAGTGGTGGTGGTGGAAGTGGTAGCCATGCCCCTCGGTCGGATCCAAGCAGCTGCAAGGCGCTCTGATGATCTATAACATTCCCAACACTTTTTGGGACGGTCGTTAGATCATCAGAGAAGTCTTGCGGCTGCTTGGATCGAAGGTCGATTTGCTGCTCACGACGACGCGAGACGGATGCGCAAGCTTCCGGATGGGCAAAACCAGTGTTGGATCAGCCACATGACCCTATATATTACAACCGGTACTAATGGGATTTTGTTTTTTTCTCTCTTATTTTTTCTTTCTTATGTTTTCTGTTTATTTTTTCTTTCTTATGTTTTCTGTTTATTTTTTCTTTCTTATGTTTTCTGTTTATTTTTTCTCTCTTATTTTTTCTATCTATTTGTTTGAGATTAGAGGTGAATACATATGCATGAATATCACACACATCTCCGGAAGTTGATACTTTAGGTCGCAAGTTTTCAAAAGCAAGTAGTAACCTAAACTACGATCACAGACAAGAGAACTGCAATGGCGATCACAGACTCTGAAACTAACTTCGACCGGTTCCTGAGCCGCGGGGTGCTAAGCCGCCGGCACTGCGCATCCAAAGAGAAGGAACCCTCACAGGGTCATAGCTCACGTGAGAAGGAACCCTCTGAAGAAACGACCACCTACTGTCATACTGCCTATCCAATAGATACATGTAGCGACGGACGTGCTCATCCTCCTCCCTGATACGGCGACGTACCTCCTCCTCGGGGGCCAGCTCCCTCTGCATCGAGCGTGGCCCACACGACTGCCACCACAGAAGATCCGGATCGACGACGTCACCCGGATTCCTCACCAAGTTGCGTGTCCCGGACGGTAGCACCTCCCAGTGCCATCCCGGTGGAGCCCAGTCCCGCACATCACCCCTCTGGTCCAACATGGACATCGTCCCCGAGAACACCTAAGTCAAAAACGCCTAAGTCAAAATTTTGTTACAATGGAAGAGTGATGAGGTTGCAGATATGAGTTTAGATGTGATATGGCAATGGCGGCCAAGCCTACATATATATAGTGAGAAATTGCGTGAAGACGAAGGCGGGAAGCGATGGAAGAAGCACACGGATCGTGTGTTTCCTTCGAGCGCTTGTGAGCCGTTGGATCAGAGTTGTGTTTCTTTCGAGTGCTTGTGAGCTGTTGGATCGTGTGCACACGGATCGTGTGTTTTCTGCGAGCGGTTGTGAGCCGTTGGATCAGAGTGTGTTTCTTTCGAGCCCTTGTGAGCTGTTGGATCTCAAGCAGAAGATAAGGCACACATATCAACGCTCCTTTTGTCCCGGTTCCAGCTACCAACCGGGACTAAAGATGAAGCTTTCCCCTGATCTTTTAGCTATAAATACCCACCATGAGGTGAAACCGTGTATTTTGTTCTATGCAGAAATCCTTCAGATAATCGACCGAATACAAATTACATAAAAGGTTTAATGCATTTGGGAACACTCGATCATACATATATTGTGTAATGCATTTGACAACACTCATACATAATTTTTTTTAGAACACTTATGCATTTGACATGATCTCTATGATCGCTTTTTCGGCCGTAACCATGGAGTTTCTTTATTATGTAACGGGATGCTTGGGTCAGTTTTCACTGTGAAGGGAGGAATTTCATCAAACTTATTATAGTCTGCTGACATGTCTGTCTTGTCCTCGACTCACACGATGTTTATTTTTCCTGAAAGAACTATGTGACGCTTTGGCTCATCGTGTGATGTATTTGTTTCCTTATCTTTTCTTTTTTTTCGATCTGGAGCTCATGTCCTTCACATAGAAAACCTGAGCCACATCATTGGCTAGGACGAATGGTTCGTCTCTGTACGCAAGATTCTTGAGATCCACTGTTGTCATTTCGTACAGCTGGTCTACCTTTACCCCTTCTCCATTCATGTTGACCCAACTGCACCGAAACAAAGGGACCTTAAAAGTAGGTCCATAGTCAAGTTCCCATATCTCCTCTGTGTAACCATAGTATGTGTCCTTTTGTCCATTTTCGTCTGTTGCATTAAAACGAACACCACTATTTTGGTTGGTACTCTTTTTATCTTGGGCGATCGTGTAAAATGTATTCCCATTTATCTCGTACCTTTGGAAAGTCAATACAGTCGAAGATGGTGACGCGGCCAATAAGTAGAGTTGATCTCCAACATCGGTGTCATTCATGAGATGTAATTGCAACCAACTGCCAAAAGTCTCCATGTGTTTTTGTTTAATCCAGGAGTCAGGCTTCCCTGGGTTTTTGGAGCGTACAATATTCTTGTGTACCTCGATATACGGAGCCACGAAGGTGGAACTTTGTAGAACTGTGTAGTGTTCTTGAGTGAAAGAATGCCCGTCCCTACATATCATTGCTTTCTTTCCTAGCGTACCTTTTCCACTAAGTCTCCCCTCATACCGCGATTCAGGAAGACCAATCGACTTAATGTCGGGAATAAAGTCAACACAAAACTCAATGACCTCCTCTGTTCCATAGCCTTTGGAGATGCTTCCTTCTAGACTAGCACGGTTATGAACATATTTCTTCAAGACTCCCATGAACCTCTCGAAGGGGAACATATTGTGTAGAAATACAGGACCGAGAATTGCAATCTCGTCGACTAGGTGAACCAGGAGATGCGTCATAATATTGAAAAATGATGGGGGGAACACCAACTCAAAACTAACAAGACATTAGACCACATCCTTCTGTAACCTTGTCAGACTTTCTTGATCGATTACCTTCTGAGATATTGCATTGAGAAATGCACATAGCTTCACAATGGGTACTCGAACATTTTCCGATAGAAGCCCCCTCAATGCAATCGGAAGCAACTTCGTCATAATCACGTGGCAATCATGAGACTTCAGGTTTTGGAATTTTTTATCTGCCATATTTATTATTCCCTTTATATTTGACGAGAAGCCAGCCGGGACCTTGATACTGCTCAGGCATTCAAAAAATATTTCCTTCTCTGCTTTCGTAAGAGCGTAGCTGCTTAAGTAATGACGCCATTTATCCGTATGCTTGTTGTTTGGGTCTTTCATACGCTGCTGGTCCTCCCTTGCTTCCGGTGTATCTTTTGTCTTCCCATACACGCCGAGGAAGCCTAGCAGGTTCACGCAAAGATTCTTTGTCACGTGCATCACGTCGATTGAATACCGGACCTCTAGGACTTTCCAATAGGGTAGCTCCCAAAATATAGATTTTTTCTTCCACATGGGCACGTGTCCGGTAGCGATGTCTTTCGGAACAGATTGACCGCCAGGACCCTTTCCAAAGATTACTTTTATGTCCTTGACCATACCAAATATAGCATCACCATCAGGGAGGTTAGGCTTCTTCCGGTGATCTGCCTCACCTTTGAAATGATTGCCTTTCTTTCTTACGGGATGATTGGCTGGAAGAAATTGACGACACCCCAGGTACACGGCCTTCTTACATTTTTCCAAATATGTACCTTTAGTCTTATCTAAACAGTGCGTGCATGTGTTGTATCCCTTGTTTGACTGTCCTGAAATGTTACTAAGAGCAGGCCAATCATTGATGGTTACGAACAGCAACGCTCGTAGGTCAAATTCCATCTGTTTGTGCTCATCCCACACACATACACCTGGTATGGCCCACAACTGCAAAAGTTCATCAACTAATGGCCTTAGGTACACATCAATGTCGTTGCCGGGTTGCTTCCGGCCTTGCATGAGAACGGGCATCATAATGAACTTCCGCTTCATGCACAACCAAGGAGTAAGGTTGTAGATACATAGAGTCACGGGCCAGGTGCTGTGACTGCAGCTCTGCTCCCCAAAAGGATTCATACTGTCTGTACTTAGACAAAACCATAAGTTTCTTGCGTCACCTGCAAAGTCCGAGAACTCTCTCTCGATTTTTCTGCACTGCGACCCATCGGCGGGGTGTCTCAACTTCCCGTCTTTCTTACGCTCTTCTTTGTGCCATCGTAACAACCTGGCATGCTCTTTGTTTCTGAACAGACGTTTCAACCGTGGTATTATAGGAGCATACCACATAACCTTAGCAGGAATCCTCTTCCTGGGGGGCTCGTCATCGCCCTCAACATCACCAGGGTCATCTTGTCTGATCTTGTACCGCAGTGCAGTGCATACCGGACATGCATCCAAATTCTCGTACTCCTCACCGCGGTAAAGGATGCAGTCATTGATGCATGCATGTATCTTCTGCACATCTAATCCTAGAGGGCAGATAGCCTTTTTTGCTTCGTACGTAGTCTCGGGCAATTCGTTATCCTTTGGAAGCTTCGGCTTCATTATTTTCAATAACTTCTCAAATCCCTTGTCAGATAAACCAGTCTCTGCCTTCCATTTCAGCAATTCCAGTGTGGTACCGAGCTTTGTGCTGCCATCTTCGCAATTTGGGTACAGCAACTTTTTGTGATCCTCTAGCATGGCCTCCAACTTCAGCTTCTCCTTTTCTGTATAGCATTCTCGTTTTGCATCAGAAATGACCCGACCAAGACCATCATCAGGCTCATCTGACGCCCGTTGTTCTTCACCTCCTTCTTCTTCATTGTCTTCCATCGCAGTATCACCGTATTCTTCAGGGAACATAGGATAGTTCTCATCATCCTTTTCTTCTTCATTGTCTTCCATCATAACCCCTCTTTCTCCGTGTTTGGTCCAACAATTATAGCTGGGCATGAAACCTCTCCGAAGCAGGTGGCCTTGAAGGGTTCTCGAGGAAGAGTGCTCCTTAACGTTCCGACAGTCCACACATGGACAAGGCATAAAACCATCATCTTTGTTTGCCTTAGCCACATGGATAAATTTATGCAGGCTTGCAATAAAATCAGAACTGCGTCGGTCGCCGTACATCCATCGCTGCCGTTCATCCATCTGCATATCATATAATTAAGTTTATCAAATACAATTAGAATAACATATTGAATACTGAAATGACCACCGTACATCGACACATGCAATATTTCTGTATCAATTATAGATGAAAAGGATAAAGTTGCTAACCTCGGTCGAGGATATCATTTTGTGTGAACTTAAGTGTGGCTCGGGCATTTCATCGAACACATCTTGTGCGTGGCAAAGGAAAAAAAACTAGCACCCACTTCCCACCAATCCAAGCAAAAAAAAATAACAGAGGAGAGGAGAGAAGAGAGGGGCCGGTGTTACATATAGGCAGGGGAGGGGTATTAGTCCCGGTTCGAGACACGAACCGGGACCAAAGCCTCCGCGACAGCTTTTCGGTATTTTTATATATAGGCAGGGGAGGGGTATTAGTCCCGGTTCGAGACACGAACCGGGACCAAAGCCTCCGCGACAGCTTTGGTCCCGGTTCGTGCCACGAACCGGGACTAATGTCCCCAACCGAACTGGGACCAATGCTCCATGGGCTCCTGGCAACTCGAACCGGGACCAATGCCAGGCATTGGTCCCGGTTTGTATGGGAACCGGGCCTAATGCCTTTTTCTGGCTTTCCCAAAGACCATTTTTCTACTAGTGAGGACTATGTTTAGAAATTTGATTTCATGCTATTATGCATAGTATACCATGATTTGATCTTAAACCCCAATAATTCCCATTTTATGACTTGGTTATGATTTAAGTTCCATTTGGAGTTGAGTTCTTAATTAATTGACTTAAAGACTTTAATTGAATATTTATTTCGTTTAATAATAATATTGATGTGAATACTATTTTAATGAATAATGACTTAATAATTAATGATAACTCCGAATAATTCTTATAATAATATTAGACACTTAAATGTGATTTTTACAATAACCGTTTGTATTCACAAAAAATCATCTCCAAACTCCTTTTGGAAGAGCCGGAGGAGGACTAGCCGGAGTATGAGGAGTTGGAGGAGTTATTCATGATTCATCGGCAAGAGGGTGTGCGCCTCTACCATGTACCGAGATGTGTGCTCGACGTGGCGACGACTCACCGGTCGGGAGAAGTTCCCGCATGACGTGTGCACGACACCACACCAGACGACACAGACGCAAAAGCAAGTGTACACTAAAATATGTGTAGATACGGATGAAAAGAGAAATGCTAAAACATCTTATATTTAGAAACGGAGGGAGTATATTTTACCGTAAGCGATTAATCTCGTAGCACACATTGTTCTGCTTGTCCCGATCTGTACTGATGTCTAGACATAGACTACGGGGCCGACCAGGATCTATTCCGTACTGCCTCCGTTTATCCAAAGAAGGGGTGCAGTTTTTGTATAGGTCAAACAATTTAAATTATGATCAAGTTTTCAAAAATAGCAAAATGGACTGTTTTGCTCTGAATATTCGATCCCTAATTCTTATTTCTTACACACACAAGAAAAAACAGTACTCGCTATTCGATGGAGCGTACGCTACGCCATGGTTCATCACAGTATACAACAAGTTTTTTCACACGGCAGAAAATAAACTCAAAGGGATCTCCGTGACTAGGTAAGGCCATCTCCAACGCGCCGACCCAAATGGATCTGTTTTTGGTCCGTTTGCGTCGCGAAACGGACACGAAATCTCCGGCCGCGTCTGGGCCGAGGGTAGTGCACCCAACGCGGCCGACCCATTTTTTTGTCATTAGCAGCCCTGAAAAGGGTCGTTTTTGATACATAGATAAGGGGGTGGGCCACAAACGGCCTGTTTACACGTAATTATACAAAGAAAATATAATAAAAACCACACTACCTACTACCCTGGCTATTGCCCTAGCTACTGCCCTGGCTACCGGCGGCCTACTCCTCGTCGTCGTCCTCGTCGCAGAGGTCAATGAACGACAGCGGGGCCCAAAGATGGGTCGGTGGAACCCTCGCAGGCGGCTGCTCCGGCGACGGCGGAAATAGCTGGGGCAGTGGGGAAGTCCATGTCCAGCTCTGCCCGATGAGCCCCCCGGGGACAGGCGGAACCAGCGACAGATTGAGGTCCAAGGTCTCGAACCACTGTGGCGGCGGCGGAGGATTGTGGACCTCCTCGGCAGACAGAAGCATCACGTCGTGCAGGCCTGGACAGAACCGGCGCTCCTCATCGGCGTGGGTGCGCAACAAGTCCTCCATCACCTTTTTGAGGATCTCCTCCTCCTCCTCCTCGTCCTCCTTCCTCCACTTCCTCCTTCACCCACATTAGTGCGGGAGGCGGTGGTGGAGCATAGCCGCGTGGTGGCGGCGGCGGCCGCACGGACAGGAAAGCCGTCCGACGCCGCACGTCATGCTCGTCCTTGAACCAACTGTCCAGAAAGGGACTGTTGCTGCTGTATTAAAATAAGTTGGGTGGTGCCCCAAGCGAAGGCAGAATTGCAGCTAGTAGCAGTTTCCCTCGTTTAACGAACCGAGGTTTATCGAACCAGTAGGACTTTGAAGTCAACAACAAGGTGAATGTTGAAGATCTCTGGCGCTTGACCTTCAACAGACGTGGAACTGCACACACTCAACCAAAATACTTTGCCCCCAACGGCGGAAAGGTTGTCAAACTTTCCGGTCTCGCAGAAAACAAAGCGGTTAATTGTATGATGAAATAGATAAAATATGAAAAGTGACCAGAGGAGTAATGATAATTAAAAGCAAGTAAATGAGGTTGTAAACAATGTAAAAAGACGGACCGGGGGCCATGGGTTCACTAGTGGAGTCCCTCAAGTAAATAAAATATGCATGTGATGGGTGAACGAATTACAGCTAGGCAATTGACAAAATCATGACACAAACCCAATTAAGCTATGACAAAAAGGACATGATAATATTTATGGAGGCATCACGACAAGGAACAAAGACCGTTGAGTCCAACTACGTCTTTATCTAAAAAGTTTGTCGTGGGATCGCTATCCAGCCTGTCACCCAACGGTATTAAGTTGCAAGCAACAGACAATTGCATTAAGTAAAGTGCATGAATTAAGCAATACTAATATCAAAAGAGACATTAACATTGCTGTTTTACTCTTAGTAGGAACAGCACACCCTCGCCCTTAGAAGTTTCTGTCACTCGTGCCCAGCAACAAAGGGGGGCATGAACCCATTATCTAGCATAAATACCCTCTCTTGGAGATACACACAATCACTTGGCCAAAGTAACTACGCACATCGGAGAGCATGCAAGAACATAAATTACTTATATAAGAATCATGCACAATCTGAACATAACTTCATAATCCATCGGATCCCAGCAAACACATCACATAGGATTACAATAATCGATCTTGATCATGTTAGGCATCTCACAAGATCATAAGACATGAAGCACAAGAGAGAGAGACTACCAACTAGCTACTGCCATGGACACGTAGTACAAGGTGAGACTACTCACAAATCATCCCGGAGAAAGGCATGGCGATGAAGAGCCCTCCGGGATCGATCTCCCCTCCGGCAGAGTACCGGGATCAGCTTCAGATTGCACCCCGAACTAGGGTTTTCGGTGACGGCGCGTCGGGGTCGAGTTTCTAGAAAATAATGGCCGCCCCCTCGGTTTTAGGTCAAAAGGGATTTTATAGGCGTCGGAGGGGGCTGAGGCGATGCCCAGAGGGCAGGGGTGGGCCCCACCCGCGGGTCAAGGGGGGCCGTGGCCGCCGCCCGCCCCTGGCCCCTGGGTGGCCCCCCAGGTCGCCCTTTGGTCCACGTGCTTTCGTCGCATAAAAAATCTCCGTAAATTTTGAGGACAATCCGACGATATTTCCTGTTGTGACTTTTCTGAAATACAAAAATAGCAAAAACAGGAAACTGGCACTTGGCATCTTGTCAATAAGTTAGTCCGACAAAATGCATAAAAATGATATATTTGATAGTAAAAACATGTGACAATATCACAAAACTAGCATGGATCACTCAAAAATTATAGATATGTTTGAGACGTATCAACTGTTCACCAAGAACGCCCGATCGGCGCGGAGGTTCGGCGGGAGCTGGGCCCGGCGACGCTGGATCTCCTCCGTCCTGGCTCGGCCGCTCGTCGGGACGGGCGGCACCGGAATCCTTTCCGGATTCAGGTGCCATCCGTCGGGGAGATGGACGTCTGGCCAGGGTAGAGGGACGGCGTTGTCCCAGTACCACTGGCAGGTGGTGGCGTTGAGGTACGTCTGGTACCTCACGCGCCGCCGGTTCGCCACCGCCGGTGGTGCAAGCTGGAACGGAGCGGCGGGGGGAGCCGGTGTCGAGCGTGCCGGGGCCGCGCGGCCGTGTTGCCGCGGCGAGTACCCGGCCTCGGCGTCTTTCTTCATCTTGCGGCCGAAGAAGCCCATTGTGGCTGTAGCTGGCTAGGGTTTGTGCCGGCGGCGAGGGAGCAGATCGGGACGGAAGTGGAAATGGGAGTGGGGATCCGGCCGGGGACCGCACGAGTGGATAAAAAGAAGGACTGGGGGCGGTTCCTGTCGCTGCGAAGTGGGGCCGGGCCCTGGTGTGGACGGATGCGAACGAGCGCCGCGTCGCTCCGTTTCCTGTCCGTCTGGACGCAAACCTGACCCAGAACTGGGGCGGATTTGCGTTGGGCCGGATGCGGGACGAACGAAAAACGGAGCCATGGTCCGTTTGCGTCGGTGCGTTGGGCCTTGGTTTCGACCCATCCGAAGTGAAACGGACCGTTTCGGACGAAATGGGTCGGCGCGTTGGAGTTGGCCTAATGCTGCAAGGCAATCACGGACGGATATTGGTCGAGGCGGTACAGTTAATGCATCCTCCAAATTTCCGGCTGCGGAAGATCGAGCTAGTGAATCTCCCCCCCCCCCCCCCCCCCCCGGTGGCAAGCAAACAAGACTACTGCTTGCAATTGCTTACTGCTTGCCATTACCTGACAAACAAGCAGGCCTACTGCTTTTTTAGGGTAAGAAAAGGAAGAAAATATTGAGGTAATTGAAAAAGGGAAAATTGACTAATGTTGGAGAAGAATGATCTAGGGGGGAAAATAGCAAAGAAACTTTGGAGTACACATATGCGCGCGCGCGCGAGAGAGAGATCCGTTGCGATCAGGGCCGGTCCTGAGATTTCGTGGATCCGGGACGAAACTAAAATTTTGGACCCCTTAGTATAAGTAAGCATATAAATGTGTTAGCGGAATAGAAATCAAACGGGAGCAGTGACAAACAAGTTTTTACATGGAAAACACTTACAGGAAAAAAATACGGACGCACGAAGGCGTAATTTTATTATGATAGAGGAGTATTATAATTTTAAAACGCCTTAAAATTTTCTCCTTACATTCCTACAGGCAAAATCGTCGATGATGGAATTAATATCAATCTCGTCCGATAACTTCCGATAACTTCTTCCCGATAGATAGAGTTGCCAAACCATTTAATCTCTCTTATGACATTACCGATCTCAAATAGTTCTTCAACAATTTCAACTTTGAAAAGCTTATCTCAGCTGATGCAACAATTACGGGTATTATAAATAAGATCCGATAAACAATTACGAGTATTGTAAATAAGATCCGCTTCTCGAACAAACTAAAAAATCTTCATAGCAGACATTGTTCTATGTAGCAAAGCAAAATGCGTAACACTTCAAGCTAGATAGCTAGTCGACCGAGTCGTACACGGTACACCGATTCGATCCCTAATTAACACCTGTTCGATCCAGGCCCGGTTCGATCGATTGTCAAAGCTAGCGGAGAAGAGAGAAAGGCTCAGTTGGCAGGCACGCTCCACAGAATAGCTACTTATTTTTTTTATTTTTTTCATATACTGTACGTATGCCTTTATACTGTATACATACATCAGAGCCCCCAAAATTTCTGGACCCGGAACGGCTGCCCCTCTAGCCCCCCTCCAGGGCCGGCCCTGGTTGCGATTGATGGATGGATCGCCGGCATAGATGATGCACGATGAGCAGAAACGTGAGGCTACCATAGCTCACGAAGCCAGCCCTACCATAGCTCATGTAAATGTTTTATACACTGTGGCACGATAGCGTGTGTGAAGTTCAATCCATCTTACCATCTATCATCTCTCAGTCTTTTTCCCTGTCTTCATAGTTCATACACATGGCTACCTGGCTGCCCATTTGCTACTTAGCTCCTACCCTATGCCAGCCAGCCAGCCAGCCAGCCAGTGTGCTAGAGAGGCTCTCGCATTTATCTAGCTAGGCAATAGCTGTAGTGCTCACTACTACTGCAAGCAAGCAATGTGTAAATGCCGGGCAGAGCTCTGGATGGCAACTTCTGCGTGGAAATTGAAAGCTTCGAAAGAGGCAAGGGGAGTTTAACGGGCGTCCATGCTTAAGATGCTAGTAAGACTAGGAAGTCTCTATGCATGATTCCTATATATGGATTAATTAACGCCATGCTTAAGATGCTAAGACTAGGAAGGAAGCCTCTACGAATATGATTCCTCTGGATTCATTCAGGAAATTCTGGATAAATTTTTTTTCCAGAACACGCAAAAGACTTGCGTGTCATTTTTATTAAGATTGGAAAGAACAGAAATTTACAAGTGAGTTACAACCATAGGCATGAAGCCTGAATCTGCCTGAACCTAACTCTAGGTGATTCCTCTCGTTCTCCCGCCTCTACCTGCTAACCTAATGAGCTCTAGCTCCTCCTCAATGCCTCTGCTAACAACATGTGGCAGGTGACTTGTGTTCTCAAACACGCGACTGTTCCGTTCTGGATTAAATCAATGTTCGGAATTAAAGTGTAACAATTAAAAAGCTGCTAAGCTAAAAAAACAATTAAAAAGCTGCGCATAAGTTAATAGAAAGTAGCATATACTACTGGCCGGGATCTAGTTAGCACACACACACTCTCTCCCTCACACCCACACACGGAGTAGCTACTAATTAAGGTTAATCACCACTCGATCCACCGGCCGGCTAACTAGATCGATCGATCGATCTAGCTAGTCGTTGTCGAACAGCGCCGCCTTGGCGAACATGACGTGCATGCCTGCAACTGCGGTCATGGTCAAGATGGATTAATTAACTCCATGCCTAAGATGCTAAGACTAGGAAGGAAGCCTCTATGAATATGATTCCCTCTGGATTAATTCATGAAATTCTGGATTATTAAATCAATGGCAACCAAAAGCGACTTTACATGATCTACACGTACATCCTTTTTTATTGTAGCTAATCGATCACGCCCAGGGCGCTCGATCGGTGTGCTCTAGCTCGATCCGTTCTGTTGATAGTTCAGTGAGGATGGACTCGAGTGAGAGAACAAAAGATAAGTGTAACATTTGAAAAGCTGCGCATAAGATAATAGAAATTGCTACTAGCACACTAGTTGGATCGAAGTGGCGAGGTTACATTACACTGAGATGAAGCCCTAGCTAGTTAGCTTATACAGACAGACATACACACACGGGAGCAGGACATGCAAGGCCTCTCTGGAAGCTTAGCTAGCTTACATACACTCACTCACACACACACGCACGGAGTAGCTACTGCGGAGTACGTACTCCATCTGTTCCATAGTATAAACCTTTTAGCAACTTGCTAAAATGGCTTATACTATAAAACGGAGGGACTACTAACCACCAGTAGAAAACGGACTTTTAGTCCGGGTCCAAAAAAAAATTCCCGGGTCCAAAGGGCCTTTAGTCCCGGTTGTGCAACCGGAACTACGTAATCGGGACTAAAGGTACAACCCTTTAGTCCCGGTTGTGTTACGAACCGGGACTAAAGGTCCCTCCACTTGGGCGCGCTCGGGCGCTGCGGCTGGAGTACCTTTAGTCCCGTTTTGTAACACCAACCGGAACTAAAGGTCCTATTTTTTTCGATTTTTTTATTTTTTCGATTTTTTTGAATTTTTTACGATATTTTAAATTTTTAAATTATTTGTCAGTTTAATCTCGAATCACCACTAATCTCACACTGCTCCACCCATACTCACACTGGTCCACCCTCAGCACGCTTAACTTTTGAGGTCCTTCCCAACTAGCTTCCAACATTGCATTGAGTACATCTTGATAATACTATGCTATCAATCTTATTATCCCTACACTTTGATGGC
Source organism: Puccinellia tenuiflora (assembly GCA_012064385.1). NCBI lineage: Eukaryota > Viridiplantae > Streptophyta > Magnoliopsida > Poales > Poaceae > Puccinellia > Puccinellia tenuiflora. The sequence continues at coordinate 2,043,949 of QRDG01000050.1, read as the reverse complement.
ACATGATATTATTTTTTGAATTCCAAATATATATTAACCTATATTAACATAAACAACAATGATTAAGTAATACTAATCTTTATACAAAAATCAATTATTAATTCCAAAAAAATAAAAAATAAATAATTTTGAATTTCTGGTAAAAACTTAAATGTTCCTACATGATGGCACATTATATTATTTTTGAATTCCAAACCTATATTAGCATAAACAACAATGATTAATTAATAATAATCTTTATATAGAAATCAATTATTAATTCCAAAAAATTAAAAAATTAAAAATAATTTGAATTTCTGGCAAAAATCTTCCTGCTTTCATAGTTTACTTTGAAATTTTGAAAATCTAAAAAAATCCCAAACGGGTAAACCCAATTGCGAGCGGATGGGCATTTAGCGCTGAACGTTTTGATATATTAAACAATTTTTCCCGAGTTCGTACGCAAAAGTTATTGCCATTTTACTGAAAATTTGCAAAAAGAATTAAAATTCAAAGTTTTAAATTTTCCCTAAAAGTAGGTTGCGTGAGGTATAGGTATGTCAAAGGATTTTAAATTTTGAAGTTTTTCTCATTTTTGTTTATTCATTTTGGACGTTTCTACCGCGCGGGGTAGGCATGAGAGGCAAAAATTCTATTTTTTTTTCAAAAACTTTTAGTCCGGATTGGTGGCTCCAACCGGGACTAAAAGTCTATCTTTAGTTTCGGTTGGAGATACAAACCGGGACTAAAGGTGTCGCAACCTTTAGTCCCGGTTTGTATCTCCAACCAGGATTAAAGGTTCCGTTTGAATCAGGACTAAAAGTGTGCGACCGTCCTATCCATTCAAACCGGAATTGATGCTCCCATTAGTACCGATTTGTAACACAAATGGGACTAAAAGTCGCCGGGTCTCTGAACGAAAGGTCTGTTTTCACTCGATCCACCGGCCAGCCGGCTAACTAGATCGACCGATAAATTGCTGTCGAACACCGCCGCCTTGGCGAACACGACGTGCAGGCCTGCAACTGCGGTCATGGTCACGACCGCGGCGGCCGCCAGCGGCACGTACGAGCGGCAGCCATGCGTGAAGGCCAACGCGAGGTGGCAGGTGACGTGGTGCTCGAAGAGGGGGAAGGTGGCGGCGGCCGACAGGGCGATGCCAAGCAGCAGCAGCCCGCGGAGCAGCCGGCCTCCTCCGTCGGCGGCCCTGTGGACGAAGCAGAGGACGAGCGCGGCGGCCAGCGTGATGCAGAAGAAGGCCGCGCTACCGTGCATCGGCACATACTGGCCGTCGGCGCCGCAGGTCTGGGGGCACTGCAGGGTCGAGTACCCGATGACGGAGACGACCAGGAGTCTCTGAAGCAGCAAGTCGGCGGTGAGCTTGATGGATCTGCCCATGGCTTCCTCCTCCTCCAGCTAGGTACAAGGCACGTGTGCGTTGTGCAGGTGTTGTGTGCGCTCCTTGGGGGTCTTTGCAAGAAAGCGGGGTTATTTATACAGCCAGGATCGAGGAGGAGGGGAGCTAAGAGCATCTCCAGCAGCAGCGCTATATCTGCGCACTGTAAAACGGCGAACCAGCGCGTCGTATCTGCATGCAGCGCGCGGAGCCCGCGAGCCCTTCACCGGAAGCTCCAAAACGGCGCTGGACAATGCAGCGCGCAAGCAGCACTTCACCAGGCGCTGCATAGTAGCGCGCGCTCGACCAGCGCAAACAACAATCCAACATATGCATACATTCTACTAGATCAAACAAACACAAAATAATCAAGCACAAATGGCTCAACAAATAGCATAGTTTAACCAAACATAAAATGACATAGTTCATCACATGGACAAAGTTCAACAATGATGGACAAAGTTAAACACGATGGACAAATAGCAAAGTTCATACATATTGACAAAGTTCACCTCATTTGTCAATATGATCAATTCCATCTCCATCTTCTTCGGAGTCTTGCACGATGGTGTTGGGAGTTGAATCTCCATGTGCTTCATTGGTAGACGGAGATGGATCAACCAAAGAAGCCATGAATCCTCCCGGCGGTGCTCCCATGCCTCCCATGGCAGCATGCCCACTCATCCCACCCATGCCACCCATGGCGGTTTGCCCACTCACCCCACCCATGCTTCCAAGACCCATGCCTCCATAGCCTCCAAATCCTCCCGGTTGTGCTCCCATGACTCCAAAGCCTCCGGGTTGTGCTCCCATGGCTCCAAAGCCTCCGGGTTGTGCTCCCATGGCTCCAAAGCCTCCCGGTTGTGCTCCCATGACTCCAAAGCCACCCATGCCTCCATACCCCCATCGGTGCTTGTCCCATGAATCCATAGCCTCCCGGTGGTGCTCCATAGCCTCCCATGCTTCCAAAGCCTCCCGGGACACTCATTCCTTCATTTTGCGCCTTCATGAGGTTTGCCAACTTTCTTTTTTTGCCTAACACTTCGTCGCGAGCAAGGTTGATGTACTCTTTTTGTCTTTCATCCATGTTAGAGGTGTCCATGAAAAAGAGCTTCCTCTCTTCGTCCAATAGACATTGATGCTCCTCATGGGCAAGCTTCTTCTCCTCCATTGCCATCCTCCTCTCCTCGGCGGCCGCCAATCTCTCCTCCAACGCCACGCGCCGCGCCTCGGCCTCCTTCTTGTCCTCATTGTACTCTTTTCTTTCTTTGACCATGTTCTCCATAGCTATTGCTATGTCATCATCCCCGGACTTCTTTCCTCTCATCTCTTTGGCTTTCCTCCGTCCAAGCTCCGGCCTTCTTGTGTTCGCAACCGAGTGAGAAGTAGAGCTTCTCTTCCTATCCTCGCCACCACTTGATACATCATCATCAATGATGGTTGCCTCCGCGGTTGCTTGTCGCGCCAACATTGTTGGCACATCCACTTTACCACGGTTTGTCCACTTCTCCTCATTCTTGAGCACTTCATAGCAATGGTGCAATGTAAATGTCTTTCCGAGGAGCTTCTTGCCCTTCTTGTCCTTCTTCCCCTCATCTCGGAAGAAGCCTTGACTCATGGTATTCTACATTGTGAATTAAGTAGAATAAATGAGTAAAGAAAACATAGATATGCACATGTCAACAAAATAGTAGAACACAATAGAACAACTTACTCTATCACTATCGCTGGTGCCACTTGGGTTGATATCATCAACCGTCTTTTGCGCACTTGCCCACCTTGAACAATCTTGGTTGATGACCGACCAACGGGACCGAAGAGAGCGGATCGTGCGATCAACTCCACCGGTGTTGGCATCAAAGTACTCCTTCATTCTTATCCAATATGTGTCTCTAGTTTGGTCGGTGCCAATCGACGGATCCATGCCAATCTTTCACCAAGTCTTGCAAAGCAACACATCCTCATCTACGGTGTAGTTTATCTTCCTACCGGTCGGAGCTCCCACCATGCCCTCGCCTTCCTCGTCCACCTCCGCGTACTCCTCTTCCACCTCCTCATGCACATAGTTTTCATGTGCAAAAGATGAACCGCCAATCTCCATAGTCTCCAAGAAACTATCATCATCAACACTACAATTTACGCACATGTCACAATCCTACTAGTAAACATTTCATCCATGTCAAAAAAACAACAAAAGAAAAGAGATTTTACCTTGTCGCCATTTCATTGAGCACGTTGCGCGCGGCGGCGGCGCCCGCGGTTGGCGTCGGTCGTCGAGGAGCCGGTGGTGGAGGCGGAGTGGAGGATGTGGGAGGAGCTTGGGATGCGCCTGTCTGGCGAGCCGCGGCGCTGTTCCTCGGTGCCTTGCGCTTGGGCTCTGCCACCGCCGTCGCCGTCGGCGCGCTGCACCTTGCACCCGCGCTTTTGACCCGCGGCATAGGGGGAACCACAGCTGCGCCGACGCTGTTCCGCGGCGGCACGAAGAGGGCGCGAGTGGCCGCCGACCCCGCGGTGGCGGCGCTAGGGTTTGGCGCGGTCGGCGGCTGGATTGCACCGGTGCCGGCTCCATCATTGGGGGGGATAGAATAGGAAGGGGTTGGAGGGGTGCCGGAGGAGCCGTCCATCGCCGGAGTTGTGCCAGCGACCGCGCGGAAGGGGAGAAGGGGGCGCGGGAGAGCGGGCGGCGCGAGAGGGAAATTTCACAGCGGTTGCGCGTCTCCAGCGAAAGTGCGCGCGCAAGAAGAAGCACCAAAACTCCCGCGCCGGATTGCGCAGAATGCAGCGCCGCGGTATTTGTTTCCAGCGCGCGAAACTATACAGCCTCTGCTGGAGGAGGATACAGCGCGCGCGCAGGAAAAAATCAGTTATTTTAGCGCTGCGCTATTTTAGCGCCGCTGCTGGAGATGCTCTAAGGCAGGTAAGTTGGTTCGTCATATAAAGTCGCTTGGCTTTTCCAACTAGAATTTATGAATTATGTCACATAAAAATTATTATACTATATGAATTATGTCACATAAAAATTAGGGACCACCTGGAGCTAAGGCGAACTAGTTCTCAGTCGATTCATGGAGCGATCGGTTCTTTCCTGGCCGGTCGATGCTTTGCCTGGCGTGATTTGTTTCCCGGCCGATCGATGTTTTGCCTGGCGTGATTGGCATGAACGTTGTATGAGCTCCTTCCCTGGCCCATGGGCCTTTGCTTTCAGGCTAATTAGTTGGATTTTGGCGTGGCGTCATGCCACGCCCTTGGTGATTTTTTTGTGCAATATATATATATATTTTTTTGCTAATCAAAATGTTGGCTAAATTGGAGTGTTGAAGCATTTGTTTGTTTTCTTATGAATAGGTGGCATTTTTTTGTGTGCATTTCTGATATATTGTGTATAATATTCAAATGTTTGAAGGTTTGAAGTGCTCAAACATGTTTGTATTTCGACGTCAATATTTAATTGAAATCAGAACAATCCATTTGAATTTGATTCTACATTTGGGGAAAGTTTGTTCGTGTGGTGTCTAAATGTTGGCCAAAGTGAAATGTTGAAATAAATTTGGTATTTGTTATGAGTATACTGCAGTTATTTTTTGTGAGCATTTTGGTTTTATTTTATGGAATATCGGAATATTCGCTCAAATGTTGGATAAATTGCATCTTGTAAACATGTTTTTTATTTTGTTATTGTAAAGTGGAACCGTACTTGTAGTTTTTAGATAAATTACACCATTATTAAGTGAGATGTGAAGCATTTCGAGAATTGAAAAAAATGGATTCATTATCATTTGTTTAAAAAATTGGAACATTGCATAAACAGTACTTCCTTTTTATTTTTTTTATTGTTTAAACAAAATCAGAATATTTCATATTTCTTTTATCTTTTGTAGATCATAAAAAAATATTTGTTGAAATTAAATATAAACATATCTTATATTCCATCATTTAGTAGACCCCATCCGGGACGGTGTGATCTGAAATGTTAAAATTCGTTGTTATTTGTCGTCCGGAGTAACTCCATTTTTTTTAGCGAATTTAAATGTTCAAGTGTGTTTGTAGTTTGGCTTAGATATTTAATTAATCTACTTAATCAGGAGAAATACACTATATAAGTATTTTGTAAATTCAAATCCATTTTTTTAGAAGGAATGCATTTAGGTTTTGTCGAAATGTTTGGTAAGTTGAGATGTTGAAAAATGTTTGTATATTGTCACAAGTAGGTAGCATATATTTTTTGGTCATTTCGATAAAAAAAATCATATTTTTTATGGCTATTTTTTGAACTAATGATTGTGCGATTTTTTCCGGGAATTAATTAATCTATTATGTGAAGAACCGCACCTGAATTTCATATGTTAAGGAAGTTAATTGTGGTTATTTCCAAAATATTTTGTAAATTGAATATTCAAACTGAATCCATAATTAGAGGGCATGTACTGTGTGAGCATTTGTTAAATTCAGCTCCACATACTTAGGGGAAGTTCATTTGGAATTTTTGTAAATGTTCACCAGTTCAAAATATTCGAACTTTTTTTTGTCCACAAATTATGTTCGCATTTTAACATAAATAGTTGGCAGTTATTTTTCATGAACATGTTTGTATATTTTGAAGTACTAATTATTTGAAGCATATTCTAATATTCGAACATTTCTTTCCTTTTTCCATTAACATTTAGTTTAAGTCCTTAATGCGTAGAAATGAACATTTGTTCAGCTGGATTTCATATTACGCAATGTTCTTTTGCATTACATCCAATTATTTATGAATTTGAAATGTTCATTTTGAGGCCTTTTTCACGACGCGCCTTTGTTAGTTTTTAAATTTTTAGTGGCGATATGTTGTTGCAATATTTGGTGAACAATACTTTATTAAAGTATTGCAGATGTCCAAAGCATGTTAAAGGAATGGTTTAGAATAGAGAAGATTTAGTAACAAAATCACTTAGGTGGGGGAGGAAAAAAAAACTTCTTATTTTCTCTGCATGTTCGTATTAAAATGTGCATTATTGTAAACAAAAAACATTCGGTGAATTAATTTAATTTCATATGTTGGAATGGTTAGGTATCTTTGTAATTTGTCATAAATATCGAAATATTTAGTTTAACTCCATAGTCTGTGGAAGTGCATTGTAAGGGATTTCGTTAAATTCAATCCATAATTAGAGGAAATGGATTTTTATTTTCGCAAACATTTAGTAAATGAGGCATTTTTAAATTTTATGTCCATAATTAGAGAGTTTTCAGCTAAATTATCTCTAAATATTAAAAAACTTGGCGAACTGAAATCTTGAAATATGTTTTCATTATGCCATAAATAGTGCAAATAATGTTTTTTTCCCGACTGCGTAGTATAATCAGAGGAAATTTATTTTGTTAGCATTTATTATTTTTTAATCCATAATTAGATGAAGTGCACCTACAATGTATACAGATATTACGCAGTTTGAATTGTTTAAGTTTGTTTGTATGTTGGCATTAGTAAGTACCATTGTTTTTGTTTTTTTCTGAGCATGTTGATATATTTTGGGGTAACTCAAATATTTAAGCAATTTGAATTGTTGAAATGTGCTTCTTTTTCCCAAATAACATTTAAGTTAACTATGTAGTTAGCGATACTGCATATTTTCTGGATTCGTGCTAACAAATGGGAAAAGTCTGTTATGTTGCATTCAAATT